>ML825684.1:29112-41829 GCA_009831015.1 Picea engelmannii | reverse complement strand
AGAGAGACACAGATTTACGTGGTTCACCCAGTGTGGGCTACGTCCACCAGAGAAATTGCCAGGTCCTTCCTTTATTATTATCCAACAAATGAAGGGATACAACCTACAAAAAAACCCACTGTAACTTCCTCTTCTTTCTCTCACAGGCTCCTATCTCAGAATACAATATTCACCATCATCCATAGCCGCAATACATTTCCCTCATAAAACAGAGTTTCCTTCTAGGGAAAAAAATCCCTGACATAATCTCTACCGTTAGATCTGCGACCTTATAATGAACGGTCCATATTTACAATGAAATTACAATATACTTTTACAAGGAAATTTTTTCTTCGGGGGCTTCACCCCCGAACCCCCACTGGGGGCCCGCTTTCCCCCAAACCCCCCAGCCAGGGGGATAGCCCCCCCCAGACCCCACAGAGGTGGTACCCCCCCTCTACACTCCCCCACGTGGAAGAGTGTACATACTTCTGGGGTGTAAATACTTCATGGAGTATAAACACGGCTGGAAGCAAGGACCTCTGAATCAGGAAGATAATTAGGCTCCACAACCAACAATTTACTCATAAGACCAGGCAAAAAATTCACGTAATTCCTTAAATAAATATGTATAGATTCGAACCTATTTGGGGGAGAAGTCCGCTCTGATGAAAACATTCTCCATGACACCAGGGGTTCTAGAGATATCAATAGGTATCATTTATGTGATACTTACCATATTACTCTCAACATAAACTTCTTGCGTAGCTAGAGGATTAACAGAACAAGAACTGTCTCCAGTCACAGTCAACATGAATTCACCCGCCTCTATTCTTATTAAATTTGGGAGAAAATAAGATCTGTGATGGAGATCATCCCAGGGTTTGTCTAGAACAGTCAATGCCTCAAGAATCACCTCATCTGAGGGAAATACCAAGTCTAAAGAATTGGTATTGGTGAGGGAACCTTGATCCCAAATAGGCTCGAGAACTATATCTAACTCGTATGCGAGAGTTAGATCGGGGTCGATCGTAGCTTGCTGGACAATACTGTATGCAACTTTTATCACAGACAAGGGCATGGACATGCTAGGATGCCCTGTCCCTTCCATTGAAGTCGACGGGGAAGGAAGAGTCCATAGATCATTAAAGTAAGTCGTTCAGAATGATGACACTTGAAATATTTCAGCCTTAGGTTGGTCGGGGAAAAATGATATCATCTTGACATCGCCAGAAGGAGGCAGGTAATTGAAAGTAGCCATCAAAGGTAGACATAGACCAACCCCCACATTGATGATGTCAGGCTGATGGTTATCAATCATCGGGACCGTGGATGCCCCCGATGAAGGGTTGGGCCTGGAGAAGGTCCAACTCCTTCCTATCAGGAGGTTGTAGTCAAGAGGTGGATCGACCACTTCAAATTCAATGCACATGGTCTTCCCTCCCAACTACACGGGGAAAGAAGGGATGATTCCGCGTGGTCTGAAAGAATGACCATTGAAAGTAGTAAGTAGAGTAGGTGACAGAGAAAAAATGGGTTGGCCAATTTCCTTTCAACATGCCAATGACATCATGCAAGTCAAGGCGCCCTCATCAACCACTGTATGAAAAATATTCCCAGTAAAAGTTTTCGTGGGGTGAGCCACTACTATCTAAAACACCACGTGGTAAGGGAGACGAGTTTTCAATTCGTTCATATCAAGCATTATTGTTCCGGGATTACATGTCTCAACTGATCCGAAAGCAGAGAACAAATCCTTTCTCTGTGCAGGCCAGCTCAAGAGGACCTCCAAAGTAGACATCACGCAAGGGGTTTGTGACAAATCCTCTACCAAAGAGTAATTCTGGGCAAACCTCACATTTGGATTATGGGAAGCTTTCTTGAACGCCACTTTTGTGATGCATGTCATTGTTTCGCCCATCGTCTTCTCAATCCAGAGAGGAAGAGATGGGTTTACGACTTCCTTACCCTTTTCAGTAGTTTTTGACATTCTGTAATCATGTGCCCTAGTTGCTATGTAAGAGTCACCTTTCATCATATAAACATTCATGGTCGAGGGATTACTAGAAGACGAAGGGGGTCCCTGACTTCCCCCATCCGCACTCGAAGGGGCTTGAGTCATATTTTTCCCATGTGGAAATGGGTTCATTAACACAGTAGGCTACTGCTGCATCAATAACTTCTGGGCCTCCGTATGTCAAGGGTATAGGTGAGTTGGGTGGTCCTCCATGCAAAGGTTACACATATAATTCTACTTCCTCTTGTCTATGTTTCCCCCACCATCATTGTTGTTGGGTTTCTTATCCTGGTTACCCTTCTTGTTTCATTATTTTTTCTTCCTTTCAGGCTATTGGTTGGCCTTTGGGTTCGTCAAATGCACACTGTGTACATCCGACGTTTGGGTAGGGGGAGTAGCCAAACTGGAGGTCTGGTTGGCCGCTATCAACTGTATCGAAAAATGTTACAATTGATTTGAAAACTGATCAGCGGGTTTGCTTGTGCTGAACCAACTATACCATCGACATGTGGTCTAGAATTGTGTCTGGCCTTGTTAAGGATGGACCGTGGCGTGTCTGGAAAAATCTCATAGAGTAAAATAGACTGAGAGTATATCAGTTTGAGTTGTTGTTCTCTCATTATTGCCTCCTCCTCTGAAAACACTCCTGACATTGCAATGTCCTTGGATAAATGAGGTACCAAAGACTTCAGGAACCACTCAAGTGGGAATGCCAGTGGGGCTTGAACCTTGATCAAACTCTTCCTATGCCCCCATTCTCGGATGTGATATGAGATATGATCAACCTTAGTCTGCTTGAAGTTGGCCAAGAATTCGGTGCCGACATTGTATCTCACAGATAGTTGGAAATGGTTGAAAAAAAACATCCTCAAATCACTAAAGTAAGAGTATCTTGAGTGGTCAAGCATGATGTACCATTTCGTGGCACCCCCGATGAGAGCATGTTGAAATAGGCGCAACTGTTCAGAGTCATCTCGCAGTGAGTTTGACGAGCACCATAGGTAGAAGGTGGTCATGTGATCACTTGGATCTTCGCCAGGATTACCTTCGAAATTGAGGATGCCCAAGGGAAACTTAGTTGGCAAGGGAGGCCAATGTAGATCGTGAAAAATTGGGTCGTTTAATAACCTTAACAAGTCTGGAAAATGTAGCATCACCATAAACAATAGTTTGGGATGATTACTATGTATAGGAAAAAAGGATCATGGAGTTTGACTGGCACTAGGTTGCTAGGAAAAGTTTGGCTACTGACCAGGGTTCTAGTAAACACCATGGCCTTGGCCAGTGTATGGATACCGCATTTTTTGGGACATCATCGACTGACTCTCGTAATTGGACATTGAGGGCTGGGCGAGGATTTATCCCTGGGTCATGTTCCAAATATTCTAGAAAGGGTTTCCCCCTATCGATCTGACGAGCATAGGTACTGAGCCTTGCCCAGGGTTCCATTGACCATGGAAGGGGTTTCCCCCGGTTGGCATCCTTGACGAGGGAACTTCTCCCTACCATGGATTCTAGAGTCCTTGTGAGGAGAAGACTCCTGTGTTTTCCCCATGTGTAGGAATAGTACCCCGCACAGGATTCTGTTGTCTAAAACCAAGGTTTCCCCTGGCCGAGATGGTAGCTGACGAAAAAGAGTTATTCCCAAATGCGTCGAACAAAGTGAACAACATTGAACCTACCATCATGGTGTAGGAAGAAGGTCCTATATTGACTACTCCAAACAAGCTGTAGTTCATGTTCGATCTGATGGGTTGCTGGGTAGCACCGCCGAGCGAGGGGGACCAAGGAGGTATATGGCCTCCACCGTAAGGTATAGCATTATAGGGGGCTGAGGTGCCCCCATGGACCCTTGCAAAGGAAAATTTAATATCCCTGCCCCTAGACCCATAGTCTGTAGGGTGGAGTAGGTGAGGACATAGTTCATATCAAAGCCGAGCATTCCGTATGAAAATGGAGGGCCCATCACACACTGCGTGAACGAAGTAGTGGTCATCGTCGTAGATGGAATCACACCACTACCCAAAGTAAAGCTGGTCGAGACCACTATAGTTCGGGCCGACGAAGGTGAGTTAGGAGGTGAAACACCCCCTGTAGTGGAATCCATTGAGGGAGTGTGAGGACTCCCTCACGAAGTAGAAAAATTTACGTCCATAGCTGCTTGCAAGACTATCTAATGCTTGTGATGCGTTATCCTTGGAGGGGAAACTTGTACCAAAAGTGGCACCGACAAGTTAGTTATCAGAGGGTTAAACAACTCGAGATCTTTTGCTCCAAGGTTAGAAATAGCTGGTTCCTATGGATTCGAGTGCTCTCCTCTCGGAGCTGGCTCGTGCATAGTCTTCTGTGGCCCGATTGCCTCAAATGACCCTTGCTGGTCAAGTATTCACCATAACGGTGGTGATGGTGGCTCCAATGTAACCAATGGCAAGCCTTGAAGCCTTTGCGACCGACAGGGCTCTTGATATTCCACTTTGTGAAAATATCAATGAAACAGTAAGGCTTTTTACTAACGTTGAAAACCAAGCACTCACTAGAAAAGTTCCTACAAGATAAAGCAAACAAAACACTATTGTTACACGTCAATATTACTCAACTGGATAAGTGTCGCATGTTCCTCTCAATTGTCGCAAGTTTTTAACAAGTGTCACAAATGTTGTTCAAGCATACTGGCATAATAACGACACTAAGGAGGCACTTAAAACATCTCATACACTTTATTTGGAGGAGGGGAAATGGTTAACTGAAGTCAAGGAAATCTTATCACCTAAAAGGAGCCCGTAAAAACAGGGTTTTGAAGGAGAGCACTCCCCTATGGCATCCTTAGGAGTGCTGACGCTCCCCCACAAACTACTGGGGAGCGTTATAACAACAATCCACTTCTATGAAGGACCATTTCCCATCCTTAGAGCGCTGGCACTCCCCTTGAGCCTCCTAGGGAGCGTTATAGCGCCTTGATGCCCCTTTTGAGGGAGCGCTATCTAATTTGAGGTAGTGGTTGGATCGTTGAGGTGAATGCGGTCCAATCGACCCCTTCACAACAACTTGGGGGCAAGAATAAAGAAAGAAATAAACCAAAGAAAAACAATGACAATGAACAACCAAAAAATCAACCGCAAACCCCTGCTGCCAGAAAACAGCCACAACAAAAACCAAAATTCCCATGTCTCATTTATGGTGATGATCACTACACTCGAGACTGCCCACATCGTGATGAAGTGGCCAAAATGTTCAAGGGAAATTCACAACCTGTTGTGCTTACTCATCCTTTTCCATAGCAAAAATCTTTGGTTGCTCAAAACCCCACTCTAGGGGGAAGTTCCAACCAACCCCATGATGAAGCCTCGACAAGTGCCCACATTTACATGTTTAACAAGGTTAATCTGACCACTCGCACTGCGACATATGACACGCCAGTTAAACCTGATAAGCTGAAGGATGCTAACGGTCCTTCACCGAACCTATTACCATCCTCTGTTAACCCTCCATCTGTTAGTCCTCCATCCGGACCGCTTCAGATTGAGAAACCTTCGTTTGACTCCATTTTATGCCCTCCTAAGAGCACTATTCAGAAGTCTACCTTCAATCCTAGTTCACGGGCTGCCCAAAACTATAACATTGTTGAAGATTTGGCTCAAGATCCGTGTGCTATGTCTTCTTTAGAAGTTCTACAACACTGTCCCAACCAACGTAGAATGATCTTAGCTTCCATTGTCACTTCTGATCTTGAGTCATTGAATAACCTCACGTTTAATCTGGATGATCATCAACCGTGACTCTCCCACCAACTAGCTTTCCAAATCGATGTTGTTGTTCACAATCAACAAATCCAAAGAACTATCTTGGATGAGGGAGCCTCTACTTGTGTCATGTCTCTAGCCTATTGGAAAGGCTTAAAATCACCTGCCCTTAACAAATCCCCCACGATGTTACGCACTTTCGACAACGAGGATTTCATCCACACGGACTGTTACAATCCCTAGCCGTTTAGTTGGGAGGCAAAACTATTACCATTGATGTCGAGGTGGTTGATGCCCCCCTCGATTACAACCTACTACTTGGAAGAAGTTGGTTCTATGCTATGACTGCCATCGCCTCGTCGGTGTTTCGATGTGTAAAATTCCCCCATCAAGGCAAAATTGTCTCTATCGATCAACTTGATTTCTGTACACCCGACGCTCGCGTCCCTGTCACCAAAACATTCCTTTTTTGGGAGACCACCCAGTTACGTATGAAAGAATTGGTGTTGGCTTATTGAAAGATTCTATCCTTATGGGTACTTTCCCTACACCACTTCCACCTACCGCGCGTCATATTGCCACCGTTAACATGATCTCGACTATGCCTTATCAATCCTTGGAATCATCTGATCCCTAGATTGTGCCTAGTCCTCTGGAATTCGATGTGCTCGGTGACACCATGCCACTTGGACCAGCCGAGGCCGCATACGTAGATATTCAATCTGCCTCTCCCTCTCCGGACAACCCACATTTGCTAGAACCCGATGCCTACTCGGTGCCCTCATGGTTGGATTCCCTGTCGTCTGTCATTGATTACATTTCCAAAATTTTTCCTTCTGACGAATCTATTATGGAAATTCTTAGCATTGACGATTTTCCTTTGGATGATAACCATCATCGATCCTCTTTTCTTCCGCCTTTGGAGGAAATTCACCAAGACATACACTCTGTCTTCCCCCCCGATGTTACCGATGCTCCGCAATATCCTATCCTCACACGAGATACTCTCTCTGAGGGGAATATGGGTAACATCTCTACCACGGTCGTTATTGATATTTCAATCAAAGAAGGTGTTGTGGAAAACATTAACCTTGGTGCTAATTGCACACCTGAAGAAGTGGTCTCTTACACCGCTTTGTTTAAAGAATTCTGCGATGTCTTCACTTGGAGCTACGAGGAAATTCCAGGGATCGACCCTTCAATCATCATGCATGAAATCAAGACTTACCCTGGTGCCAAACCTGTTCGACAAAAACTCCACCCGATTCATCCCAAGAAAATCACAACTATAAAGGCAGAAGTTGAAAAACTTCTAAAATCTAGCTTTATCTACCCCGTCCCTTTGACAGAATGGGTCTCCAACCTTGTTTCGGTTTCCAAGAAACAAGGGACCATCCATGTTTGTGTTGACTATCGAGATCTCAACAAAGCTTGTCCCAAGGAAAACTACCCTACGCCCTTCATTGACCAAATCATCGATAATTGCGCAGGGAGCGTAATCTTCTCTTTCATGGATGGCTTTTCTGGGTATAACCAGATTGAAATCTTACCTGCTGATCAACATAAGACAACCTTTATCTGCCCCTAGGGTACTTTCGCCTACCGAAAGCTAACTTTTGGCCTTAAAAATGCTGGTGCTACTTTCCAGCGGGCCATGTCGTATGCTTTCCACGACATCAAACATATCACAGATCCTTACCTCGACGATTTACCCGCCCACTCATCAAATCGATCCGATCACATTGATCATTTACGGACGATTTTTCTTCGATGTCGGTTCTACCATATTCGTCTGAACCCACATAAGTGAATTTTCGCTGTCGAATCCGGTCTACTCCTCAGTTTCATTGTCTCCAAAGACGGGATCAGGGTGGATCCCTTAAAGATTAAGGCCATTCTAGCCTTACCCCCACCTACCAATTTAACCCAACTCCAAAGTTTGCAAGGCAAATCAAACTTCCTTTGCCATTTCATCTGCAACTATGCTGAGATCACTAAAGGATTTATGCGGTTACTGCAAAAGAACACCCCTTTCGTTTGGGATGACAACGCCCAATGGTCATTCGATTCTCTCAAGCATGCTTTGACCCACGCACCTTTGTTACATCCCTTGAAATATACAAAGGATTACATCCTTTACTTGGCCTCCCCACTTCCACTATTGCAATGGTGTTAGTTCAGGAAAATCCCAACGATGAAGAACATGTGATTTATTACCTGAGCAAGAGTCTATCTGGACACGAACTTCGATATTCACATGTCGAGAAACTGGCTCTGGTAGCCGTCATCGCTGTCCAGAGATTCCGCCATTACATATTATTACGCACCACCACAGTGATCGCGGACTCCAACCCCATGTACCACATCTTGACATGTCAAGTACTTGGGGGCAAGTATTCTAAATGGATCATTATCCTTCAGGAATTTGATCTTGAATTTACAAAGTCCAAAGCCAAAAAGTCCCTGGTGTTTGCGGAGGTTATCTGTGCTCTCCCTCATGCCGATGAAGACATCAAACCTAGAGATTCTCTCCCCGATGAATCTCTCTTCCTCATTAGAACCTCTGATCCTTGGTACAGAGACATTCTCCTTTACCTTCAAACCCAACGTTTTCATCCTAACATTTCTCGTGAAGAGTGTCGACGTATTCATCACCACTCTCACTGTTATCTTATCATCAGCGACACTTTGTATCGCCGTGGGATTGACACCATCCTTCGACGATGTCTGGTTCACAAGGAGGCTGAACGTGTTTTGAACGATTGTCACCTTGGCACCTGTGGTGGTCACCTTTCTGGACTAGCCACAACCCAAAAAATCCTATGTGCTGGCTACTTTTGGCCCTCGATTTTCAAAGATTGATCGAGACCATCAAAAAATTCCCACCCTACCAAATCTTTAAAAAGAAGGCACGCACCCACCCTACTACGTTTCACCCCATTATTTCCATCGACCCCTTTGCCAAGTGGGGTACCTTCCTGAACGATAGTTGTACTGCAGCTCTGTTCCTTTTCAACCACATCATAAATCATTTTGGTGTACCACATGCCATTGTCACTGATCATGGTGCACATTTCAAGAACTAGATGATGAGCGAGTTACATGTCAAATTGGGTTTTCGCCATGAAAACTCATCCCCTTACTATCCGAAGGCCAACGGACAAGTTGAGTCCATCAACAAAGTCCTGAAAACCATGATCCAATGCATGGTAGGGGCGAACAAAAAATCGTGGCATTTACAACTTTTCTCCGCTCTCTGGGCTTATTGTACTTCTATAAAAACCTCAACTGGATTCACACCTTTCCAGTTGGTGTATGGCATTGAAGCCATTCTACCAATCGAGTGTGAAATTCCATCACTCAAACTTAAAGTAGAACTCCTGGCCCATACTTATGCTGAAGAAGAACGATTCTTGTATCTATCCAAACTGGATGAAACACGTCGTGATGCTGCTCTCGTTAATGAGGCACATCAGAAATGAATTAAGAGTCAATATGACAAATCCGTCCACCCTTGGACTTTTGCAGAAGGAGACTTAGTCCTCGTTTACGACCAAGCTCATGATAAATTGGGAACAGGTAAGTTAGAACCTCTGTGGCACCATCCTTACATTGTGAAGCGTGTCCTACACAGAGGTGCCTACGAATTAGTAGATCATGATGGAATTTCCCTAGGAGAGCCCCGAAATGGGCTATACCTTAAAAATTACTATGCTTAGATTACCCAGCATGAGTACTTTGTAAATTATTGTATTGTAGTTTTGGTGTGTCTTTTTCTTTCGCGTGCTCGAGTCTTTACTGTTGCCACTCATGACTGTGCTTGTGTTTTCATGCGCAGATGACATCCTCCTTTCCTATCTTTTCCAGGTTTGTGGATGGCACTAGTTGACATACCCGGAACATTGCTTCGACAACATGGGTTATTTACCAATTTGACGAGGTGGTGAGTTCAGGAGGTATCTGCTTAGGAACAACAACCAACAATATGGTAGAATATCATGCTGTCATTGGAATTTTAACCCAAGCCTCCTCCCTAGGTATCTCCCGTATCATTGTTTACTTAGACTCCCAACTCGTGGTCTATCAACTCAACTGTGTCTACGCTATTCGTAGTCCTATCCTGCTACGTATCCACCTACAAGTTCGCCATCTTGAACAAATGTTCGATTACATTGAATATAGACACATTCCAAGAGAACTTAATAGTGTGTCAGATTCATTAGCTAATTACATTATGGATCGGTATCTCACCCACATGTAAGATTTAAGGAAAGCAAAATTGTACATCGCATGTAAATTAAAACACATCACAGACATCATCATGTACAAATCATTTGGCACTGTAAAAAACTCGAGACTATATATATATATATATATGGTATGACTGAAATATTTTGATTACATCAAAAAGTATGTAGAAGAGAAAAATGTTGGGTCTTTACACCCATACAAAATCGCCTAACAAGGCATACAAAAATATGATCACCAGAGAGACTCTAATCTCCCCGCACTACATTATGTTGCGAGTAACACATCACCGCATGCACTACGTGCCTCAATAGAGAATTGATATTCTCTGGTACTCCCACAGTGTGCCTCTGTAGATGTAAAGGCACTTCTCCCCTCCGTAGTGGAGGAATGCCCATCGTGAGGCCTTGGAGGTTTCTTTCGACCTCCCGGAGACCTATCACTGGTACTGTCAGATCTGCTGCAACCGGAACACCCCCGCAACGTCCTAGTATCGGTATATCGGCCGGGCGCACTGCTCCCTTGTCTACATGTTGAAAACAATACATTTGTTAAAAACTCTTCTACATACCCCAAAAAAATATATATACGTTAAAAACTTAAAAAAAAACAAAACTAGACAAGGTATGGCTTAGTCTCTTACCTGACACATCCCAGTCTTCCCCCGTGGGTAAAATCAAATCCATGCTCCCGCGGAAATCTACCTCAGCATACGGGAAGTCCTCTATCCAGAGATACTGCCATCTCAGCCAAGCAAAGAAATCACCAGTGAAACGAAACTCTGACTCCACTACTAGCCTCGGAGACAGACTAGTCCACCTCTCCATCCTTGGTTCATCCACTGGTCACACCGCTAGTGCTATCTGAGGCTGCATCTGGGGGATGCGCTCTAGAAAAAATGAGACCAGAAAAGAGACATAACCAAACTGTTTTTGTCCCATCCTGCACCGTGAAACCTGTTCCTTCACATTTCGAAGGAACCCCGTACTCCAGTTGAATAGTGTTGGTTCCAAACACTAAACACCATAAGCCACCTGTGATCTTGATTCCAGATGTGCGCTAGTACTGCCCATCACACTCGTGATGGCAAACAGAATGGACCGGAGGGGTAGCTCTCGAATATCCTTGATAGGGATTCTACCCCCTACCAGTCTTGCTCCTGGGACACAGTGACGTGCCAGATACACGTCCACTTGCTTAGGTAGTGCCCTCTGCCCGGAAAAATATATGGGAACCACTCTTTTTGAGAGGCCAGTCAAGAAATACATGTCTTCTAACTCGATGGTTAGAAGTTGTGTGCCAATTCGAAATCCTTGCTCTGCAACATCCCATAGGCCGATCATATGCTCAAGCAACAATATTTCCTTCTTCATTTTTTGAAATTTGAAGAATTTTAGTAAGCCACAAGCTCGTAATGTGGCCCATGTGCGAGGACTCCGCAAGGCAGCTAAGTCATCCATCTCATGTTCTCGTTCTTTCCACTCGATCATGGTCGCCAAAATCACCTACAAAACAAAAGAACAAAAATTTTCATTATTTCAACGTTTTGGCTTTGCGACAATTTTCAAAAGCAATTTAAAAACATAAAATATAATGCCCACATCATTTAAAGTGACCACACCCTCTTTTACAATCACCATGCCCTCTCTTAGCCATTCAATATTCATCATACAACAACAAAAAGTTTTAAAATGAAAACGACTTCTTTATGGCTGCATGGGCATATGTGGGGATTTTTCATGGGTTCTTTGAAAAAAACGACCCATCCAATTAGCTATTGGGGCATTGGCATCTTGGCCATCCCCTTCTAAAATGTTTTTGCAAAAAGAACCCCCTTTTTTCCATCATTTTTAAAAGAGGCCGAATTTGACCTTTTAGGGGCAACTTAGGGCTTCATATTTTAATTTAAATAATGCTATGAAAATGAATATTAAACCATGTAATTGAAAGAAGGAGAGGTGAATATATACTTGGTCCGAATGGCAAAGGGAACAATCAACCGTAGCTCCGGTAACAAGCAAAACAAGATCCGCTGCTGAAATGAGAATCTCCACTACTCCAAAATCCTTACAAAATGAAATGGTAAATGGAATTTTCATTGTGTTGCTATTTATAAATTTCCATTTTTTATAAGGTATAGTCATTTATGGGTTTCTCTAACAATATAATGGCTTCACTAAACCCCTGGTTTGTAGTTTTGACATTGCAGGTTTCCTGGCAGTTCTGATGGATTATTTACCTTGTCGCACTTATGAGCATAGTCTTAGTTCGTTCTCGAGCTCGAAAATATGAGAATGCAACTGGGTAAACTTTTATCTCTTTTTCGAACCCGTACGAATACACGAACACACAAAAAAGGAACCCCCTTGGAGGTATCTTTAAACTCTTTTCAGACTCTCTAAATATGAAAAGATTGTTGAGTGACCTTGCTTCCTTTCACACTCGTTAAAAGGTTAGAAAGGGCGTCTTTCGAGTGATAGTTTATATCTTTTTCGGTCTCGTTAGACTACTGTACGAAAAAGGAACTGAGAGAGTTCTCTTTTAAGTGTTTTTCCAAACTCTATAATCCCGAAAAACCTTCGATTTTTCTGTCCTTGGACTCATTAAAACACACATCGACAGGCCCATACGAGACCGATCCCTTACTTCTTCCGGTTTGTTAAACAAAGGAAGAGGAACTTACCGAAGGTGAGTTATATCGAGCATGTGTTATCCTCCTCGAGCTCATTAAAT
>ML825684.1:0-17055 GCA_009831015.1 Picea engelmannii | reverse complement strand
GTTACTCTTCCTTCTCATGCATTAGGCTTAGATAGATTCGAAAGAAATTCAGTGTCCATGATAAGCACTTTTCTGTCTAGGGTTAAGGTCAAACCTTAGAGGTCGATCTACTTGTCCGCAGGCAGATTTTCCTACAACACTAGTTGATTCACCCTACAAACATAAAGTCTAGTTGATTTTAATTAGCGTTTATTTAAATGACTTGTTTTAAATCAAGGAAATGGAAACAAAACTAGTGATGTGTTTTGAGAGATGAAAAAGAGGAGAAGTAAACGAAACTGAAAGAAAAATTACTTCTAGTTAACAATAAAGATTTGCAACTAACTCTTTAACTAACTTTTCATAACTAACCTTTACTAATATCTTTCAAAAGAAAACCTAAAACAAAATTTCACTCGACTACGAGCTACTTAATTTTCTAAGCAATCAATGAAGAACTTAATAAAATAACTCTTTTTCCTAACAAGCAAAATAACTAACCTAACTAATTAACCAAACTAAGAAATATAAATCTTTTTTTCTTTTTTTAATATGCTTCAAACAAGAAACTTGAAATAATTTTTTTTTCTTTTTCTTTAAAGAAAATGGAAGGGAGTAAAAGAAAACACCAGACAAGACTGAAACTAACCTGCATCCCACTGCATATCGTAGGGAGTCACTAAATACACTAAACATGATGATCAACAACTCAAAGACTTGCCCAAATCCCTTTCAAAGTGAACACACAAAATATTTAAAAAGATAAGTAAACTGACATCCAACCCAGGCTTTGACTGTAAAAACTAGAGACACTAATCTTGATAAATAAACCTTAATAAGTAAGACTTCAATCAAGGAAGAGATTGACTGCCTCTTCTTAAAAATAAAAAATTCTTGACACAGGTACACTATTGATACTTAAGCAACCTACGTATGTACATAGGTTGTCTATAAAGCAGGGTGCGTATGTATGCGTGTTGACCCACAACAGGCCGCATACACCTCTGTACTTCTTAAAAAAAAGAAGTAAAACAGACAGAATGACAGGGTATGGAGAACTGGTATGGAACTAACAGGTGACCAGAATCCCTTAAAGACTCAACAAACTCATCAAGAAACTCAAAAGGTAATAAAACCAATCAAACACCCAAAAAATCCCCTAAAACCCTAGAGGCATCCCCAGTATGGTCGCTAGTTCTGCTAGCAGGAAAAACCCCTTTATGTCTATACCATGGTTTACAATGTAGGCAAATCAATAATCATTTATATGTCTCCTACTTTTCTAACTACCCCAATCATACCCCAGACTTATGCAAGAAAATTAAATTAAGAAGGATATGGTAACTGTACCTTTTACTCTGTGTTCGGTGTAGATCCTCTCATGCTTGATAACTCTGTTGAATGCAAACCTCCTCCCAAGGCCAACCTGCATTCATAGACAGATAAAAAGAGAAAAACAAGCATACATTTCATACATAAATCAGGGTTAAATGTTAGAATAAAAACATAGAACAAATTTAAACATTCGATACATCATATTATTGGGATAGGAAAAGTACTTCTTTTATTGATAAACAATGATTAATTACAACCAGTGACGGCTCATGCTCCTCAAACCTGGTCCGAGATCCTCTTCACCAAGCTCCAAGTGCACCTCTGTGTATATTTCTCCTCTCACACTTCTTCTTAGGAAATGGAATGGGCTTATGATGGAGGAGAAAGGGAAAAATGGGGAATTCTGATGAAATTCTCACAACAAGGTGGCAAATGCTTGGGGTAAGGAGGGGATGTGAAATGGGCAGAGTTTCACTGTTCTTATGCTTAGATGTGGAATGAGACCCCAACACCTCCTTTATATAGGAAAAATATGGTTATTCGGTTGGGTGATGGGCTATAGGCAATGTGTCAGTTGGGAAACTACCCAATAGCCCGTAATCTCAATGAATTCCTTGCAACTTTTTAATTTTTTCAACTTTTGCAAGTATACACGGGCTGTAATGGTGAAACTAACGTATGTACATGGGCTATAGTGGTGCAACAAGAATATGTACATAGGTAGTAGTGGTGCAGGGCATGTACATATTTAAAAAATGAGTTTTTAAGAAGAGATGCTCAGTGATGGCTTGGAAAAATTTGCATGTAAGAGGGCCAAATTCTAGGTATGCATGTAGGGAGAAAATTAGGGTTATAACAATAGGAGAGCTTGGAGGAATGCTAGAACAACGTCACAAGGTTGTAAGTTTTTCTATTTTTTTCATCATTAATATATAACTTGGCATATTCTCTTCATGTTTTTTGTCATTGGCTCATGCATGTCTATTATTGTGAGATTCATCATAGATAGATCTATTTTACATCGAAATATCGCACCACCAAATGTCACACTTAAGTGTCATATGCACCTTACTAAGTGTCACATGCACTTTATCAAGTGTTGTATGCACTTAATAAGTGTTGTATGTGTTGGAAAGTTAGTTGTCATTGATGTCAACTCTATATGAACTCTAGAAGCATTTATGTTGACCCTAGTGAACCCTAGAAGAATCCTTGAAAATATGGAAAAGTGGTTGAGAATCCTTAGAGGTATGGTCATGAATCTCAAAGTTGTTTGAGGAATAAATACATGAAGGGAAATGTAAATAAATCTAACACAATAATGTGTGTATAGTCCTTGTTGTTATTTTTCAACGATAGGTGGTACATCACATGGTTCCTCACGGTTGAGGAGTTATGCCCTCTTGAATTTAGAAGCCTTGAAGATTGGTTAAGAAGCCCCTAAATATTTACAAGTCATTAATTAAATGGTAAAGTGGTTGTAACAAGAAAGTACATAAAGCCCTAAAGTTAAAGAAAGGAGTTACTTCGAAAAGTATAAATACACATCAAGAACCTTTCATTTAGATAATCCATTCGAGTGAGTTTTTTTGAATGAAGCTATCCTAAGTGGGTCTACACTTGTGATAGGAAGATTGACAAAGTTCAGCAAAGGGAAATACTGCAAGAACATTTGTCATAATCCCTAATCATTGTGGAGGAGAAAAAATCATCCCGAGAAGGTCGAAAAAATTCCTATTACCTTAATATTTTGACCATTTTTGAAGGTCAACTCTCCCCTACCCATGCATAGGGAGCATTGAACTATTTCCAGCGCTCCCCTGCCCATGTATAGGGAATGTTGTCAATGCCATGTGATCAGTGTTGGAGGAGTGTTGAAGTGGTTAGAGAGATTTATGGGTATCCCATTTTATTCTAAGGGTTATTTTTGAGAAGATGAAGTCAAGGATTCGAGTCATATATCATGGCTCCATCTTAGGTAAAGTCAATCCCAAGTTATGGATATAAATCCTCAACCATTTCCCAAAATACTTCATGGTGGTTAAGCCTCCAAATACTATATAATGAGCACATTCAAAGGTGAAATGGGAGGATAATCCATGAGAGAATCATACTCTCTCTTGAAGCATTCAAGAGAGGGCTGGATAGGAGAGCTTGGAAGAATGCTAGAACAACATCACAAGGTTGTAAGTTTTTCCATGTTTTCCATAATTAATATATAACTTGGCCTACTCCCTAAGTGGTGCATGTGTCGTATGCATATTACTAAGTGTTGCATGCATATTATCAAGTATCGTATGCACAACAATATTGCACTTAAGTGTCGTATATCAGACTTAAGTGTCATATGTATCGTATGCACCTTACTAAGTGTCACATGCAATTTATCAAGTGTTGTATGCACCTTACTAAGTGTTGCATGCACTTTATTAAGTGTCACAACTTTGACACCATGGAAGGACATTTTTCATAATCCATAGTCATTGTGGAGGAGAAAAACTTATCATGAGAAGGTTGAAACAATGCCTTTTACCTTGAGATTTTGACCATTTTTCAAGGTCAATTCTCCCCTGCCCATGTATAGGGAGTGTTGAAATCTTGTCAATGCTCCCCTTCCCATGTATAGAGAGCATTTAAATCTTGTAAACGCTCCCCTGTCCATGTATAGGGATTGTTTTCAATGCTCTGTTCTCAGTGTTGGAGGAGCATTGAAGTGGTTAGAGGGAGTTATGGCTATCCCACCTTATTTAAGGGTTAGTTCCGAGAAGATGAAGTCAAGGATTTGATTCATATATCATGGGTCCATATTAGGTGAACTCAATGCCAAATTATGGAGCTAAATCCTCAAACATTTCCAAAAATAATTCATGGTGGTTAAGCCTCCAACTCCTATATAATGAATGCATTTCAAGGTGAAAGGGGAGGAGAATCCATGAGAGCATCATACTTTTGATCTTGAAGCATTCAAGTGAGGGATGGATAGGAGATCTTGGAGGAACAATAGAAAAAAATCACAAGGTTGTAAGTTTTTCCATGTTTTCCATCATTAATATATAACTTGGCCTATTCCCTTCATGTTTTTTTTCATTGGCTCATGCATGTCTATTGTTGTGAGATTCATCATAGATAGATCTATTTTACACCAAAATGTTGCACCACCAAATGTAGCTCTTAAGTGTCATAAGTGTTTTATGAACCTTACTAAGTGTTTCATGCACTTTATCAAGTTTAGTATGAACCTTACTAAGTGTCGCATGTACTTTATTAAGCATCACAACTTTGACACCATGGAAGAACACTTGTCATAATCCCTAGTCATCGTGGAGGAGAAAAAATGTTCATGATGTTGGGTATGTGTTATATTCTTTGCACGAGTAGTAGTGTTTGAGTGTTTGTACTGGGCACGCAGGGGGGTGCAGGGGGTGGAGCCCCCTGCATGGGGGTTCGGGGGCAGCGCCATCAATTTTTTTTTCGGGCCGACATATTTCCGCTGGGCCGACATATTTCCGGGACCACATGATATTAGGTGGTTTTTCGATACATAGTTTTTTTTCGATGGTTTTCTATTTCCGGTTAAGGAATTAGGGTTTTGGACTAATCCAGGTCATTGGGTTAGGGTTTTGGATGCCGCTGGCTCCTATATGTATATTGTATTGTAAACAATGTAAAACATGTATGAATATAATATATGTTGGTTTTTCCGGTTTGGGTTTCCAGGTGAAAAATATCTGTGTAATGTTTGTATTTGCCATTGTATCTTTTCTATTCTTTTCTGAATATCAGTTTGCAGTAGATATTGTACAAGGTTAGAATTTACACATGAGAAGGTCGAAACAATGCCTTTTACCTTGAGATCTTAACCATTTTTTAAGGTCAATTGTAAAAAACATAACTATGAACATAATAACATAATAATAATAATAATAATAATAATAATAATATATTTTGTTAATGTAAGTCAAGAGGCACATACCTCTTCATAAAGAGGAACGTACCTTTTCACCTCGTGACCAATCAATGCTATAAGTAAACCATCATGAGGATGATTGTAACATCATATAATATTCATTTTATCTACATAATTATTCAAAATATATTTGTTTATATTTAAATAACAAGCTTACTTGTTACATCAATTCTCCTATGCCCATGTATAGGGAGAATTGTCAACACTCCATGCTTAGTGTTGGAGGGGCGATGTCAATGCCCTATGCTTAGTGTTGGAGGAGCGTTGAGGTGATTAGAGGGAGTTATGGATAGCCCACCTTTTTGTAAGGGTTAGTTTTGAGAAGATGAAGTCAAGGATTCAAGTCATACCTCACAGATCCATCTTAGTGAGACTCAATCCCAAGTTATGGAGCTAAATCCTCAACCATTTACCAAAATACTTGATGGTGGTTAAGCCTCCAACTCCTATATAATGAGTTCATTACAAGGTGAAAGGGGAGAATAATCCATTAGAGAAACATACATTTGATCTTGAAGCATTCAAGAGATGGATGGATATGATAGCTTGAAGGAACTTTAGCACAACATCAAAATCTTGTAATTGTTTCCATGTTTTCCATCATTGATATATAACTTGGACTATTCCCTTCATATTTTTTGTAATTGGCTTATGCATGTCTATTGTTGTGAGATTCATCGTAGATAGATATGTTTTCACTTGACAATATAGTATAGATGTTACAAAAATAATCCCCTACGGGCATGTGAACTTTCCCTTGGATTAATGACCCCTATACCAAGACAAAAAAACACAAGTGGACACTAACATCCCTTTGAATTTAGTTTAACTAATCTGAAAGAGAGAAAGGGAGAAAAGGTGTGATGCACCTAGTTTCGAAGTTTGTCCTTGTTGCTTCCAATCCGAGCTTGATCTCCAAACTCCTTAGCTCAACTTGCTACCTACAATGAAATAGACAACAAAGAGAAACAAATAAATCCTACTCTATGAGATTAGATCAAACATATTCATCTAGAAAGATTGAAGGAACAATAGACAAGCACATGAAAGAATACACAATCTTGAAGGAAATAGGCCAAGTATATTCATGAGAACTTCAAAAGGAAACTTACAATATTCAAATGATTTTACAACAACCTCTCCAATTCCTCCTTGTCTAACCCTTGCTCGAAAGATCCACAATCAAAATAACAATTCTCTGTTGATTTTTTCTTCCTTTTTCACCATGAGAATGCCTCCATTTATAGTATTTGAGAGGATCAACCACCTTGGGTAAATTTGGAATTAGTTGTGGATATGGCTCCAATAGTTGTGATATCTCCCTTAGATGCAGCCTAGGAGTTAGATTTGAGCCAAACCAACTCGATCCATCCATAGCTATTTTTAGAAGAAAATGGGATTTCTTTCATGATTTCCTCAACCAAATCAGTGCTCCCTTAGAATGGACAACATAGCGCTACAACGCTCCCTCTGAGATGGAAAGAGAGCGCTAGCGCTTCCTGTGTATGAGAAGGGGAGAACTGATCTTCCCAAAAGTTTCCAAGATGCAAAATTACTAGAGAAACACACTTGTTCCGACTGTTAGATGATGGGGCTTCTTCTTCTAACATTTTTTAGGGGTTGTATCGAGTGTTTTCATGGTGTTGTTCACGATGTGAAACTTATGGAAAGAGAATACGACACTTGCGAAAAAAGTGCGACACTTGCAACAATGAGAATGTAACATTGTCGAAGTGAGGAATTTTGATGTGTAAAAATAGAGGAAGGTGGTTTCTCTTTGTTCTTTGTAGGTTTGTTTTTGCACCTAGGAGCTTGGTCAAAAAGGTCAAAAGGATGGAGCAATGAGGTAAACCATCATGAAAAGGTGAGTCATATATATTTTTTCTCTTACTATGATTGTTGAAATAGATCTAAAGGGAAGTTAGTGTCCATTTGTTTTGTTTTGTTTTGTCTTTGGATCAAAGAAGGGGTCTTGGTCAAAAGGGGGGTTTCACCTGTCTACAGGGGGAAATTTACCACAACACAAAATTGGTGACTTCGTTGGGGATCAAAATTTTAACAGTATTTCCTTGGTTTATTCTAGCATGTTGAATTTTTTTCGTCTCTTGATTCCGTTTTATTTTGATGCTTGAACTCTTCCGGATCTTTGTTGAATCTAGGAAAAACATTGTTCTTTTTGTACCACTTCCAGGCTTCAACACTCCCTTATAGTGGCCCGCAGAGCATTGAAAACCCTTATCAATTCTCCTTGTCAATGTTTTGAGGAGCATTGACCTATTTTCAATGCCCTGTCTACCTTATTACAAGAGCGTTGATCTCCTTCCTGGGTCAGTTTTGAGCTCATTTTCCTCTGTTTTCTCAGGTTCTTGACTCATATCTTTGCATTAGAGTCCTCTGAAATTGATTTTGTATTTTCTTGATTGAATTTGAGTGATTACCATTTTTTCTTACCTCTTTTGAGTTTGAAAATCCTTCAAATTGTAAAATGTGTGTGACTTCCTTAGGCTAACCCGATCCTTTGGTCAATTTCTGCCTTACCAGTAGTTTGATCCTCATCATGAAGGTTCTCAAAATTCTATTATCTTGATTTCAATAATTTCTAAGTGTTTCACTTGATTGATTTTGAGGTTTTCCTCATTGATTTGGGATTTCAAGTGTTTCTTTGAGCATCGTTTTTTAGCTTCTAATTATGGTTTTATTTGGATTTTTTTTTATCTTTTGAGTGTTTTAAGCTCTATGGTCTTATTGCAACTTGGAATTAATCCTTGATTATTGTTGTTATATCTCTAGGAGTCACCCTTAGAATGCAAGTGAGGTGATCCTAGTAACATAGAATTGGATGATTAAATCGAGTTTAAACTTGGATGGATCAACAAGACTTGAAAATAAAGGAAAAGACAAAACATTTACTGTAGATCAATGATGAACCATTGGGGAATGGAGTCATGAACGCTCTACTCATAAAAGACACTAAAGATTCTCATCATACAACAAGATCATATGATGATAGATCGAAGAATGAATAAGAAAAAAATAAGATAGAATGTTCACTAAACAGAGATTCTCCAATTTAATAAATCAACAAATACTTGGATAAAACAATGACTGATGGGAAAACTTACAACAGATCCTCTACTACTTAGGGATCCATAAATCATTGGTAGTATTTTTGATCCATAGGATCTTTTAATGACTATGATTGAGTTTTAATTTTTCATGCGTTAATTATCCAATTGAGAAGATGAATGAAAGAATGAGGAAAAGAGAGGAATTATGACAGCCATATACACATATGCAGATCTTAAATGAAATAATAGACAACAAACCATAACACGAGAATTGATAACGGAGTTCAGCACAACTTTGCCTACGTCTCTAGGCCTTTGTCTCTGTGGGAGAGGCTTCTTTATTTCTGTTCAAAAGCTCAAAAGTACATCGCAGCAGTGCCAATTGGCTACAAGACTGATCTTCTCATGTTCTTCCAGATCTCTAGAACCCTGCAAAGAAAACGACATGCAAAATGGATGTCTGGAGCTCCCAGAAATGACCCGCAAGCGTCTGCTCCTCAATAGCTTCCTTGCATAAAAATAGCTTTGGCTTGGCTTCCCTTCAGCATAACTCTACTCTGACTGTCCTCCATGGCCTCAAACATGACTGGTTTATATAGATCTAAAGTTGGTTATCTATCCCCAACTTCCTCCCAAAATTTGGGCTCCAAAAATGCCCAATATCTCCCAATAATGGAGAAAATCCATTAAAAACAGGCTTAAAATCATTTAAAAATGCCAAACTTAACAAAAAAACCCACTTTTGTGTAAATTTGGGCATAGCCCCCAAAACGCGCACACTCCTGGTCATGTGGGAGGTGGCCATGTGGCCAGGCGCTCAACCGTTTGTGCACTTTTCCCCCCTTGTTAGCTCCTGGTCATTGGGCGTGGTCATAGGACCATGGGCTAACAGTCATAACCCTCACGCCCAAAATGGTGGATGACCCCTAGTCCAGTGGGATCCCACCTAGGATCCGAGGGATGGTCCCTATCGCCAACTCCCCCGCGCTCGCCCGGTCGCTTGGTTCCATGGCATATGCATAGACCACAGGCTGGGGCTAAGCCCCAACCCTTTCCACCCCCAAATTCATATTCAACCAAACTTAAATATTATATGTGCCATATAAATAATAAGAACTACCCATGGGGCGGGCAATTAGCCCAGTCCTACTAGTCCACAGCCTGGAGGAAGGCCGGGGGTTCTACCCCGGTGAACCCATATAAATTTTATACAAATCCACGAACCAACCACAGGGTGCCACGTGGTAGCACATGACTGGGCCACGTGGCACCTCAACAACCAATAGAAGTCTACCATGCGTGAAATGCTAGATAGTCCATGTGTCTTCCACATGTCAAATGCCAGATGGTCCATGTACCCTGCCACCGTACCTGCCTAGTCACCTGCTGACGTCATCCTGTGCCACGTGTCACCCTTACAGTGGTGACACGTGTCACCCATGGATTGGTCCAACTATCTGTCGTACACCACATCACCTGCCACATGCCATCTCCAGGGGTTTCCATGTCATCTTTATGGCCGTATGGCCTATAAAGTCAGCATGCCACGTAACACTGTACGGACTGTACAATCATCCCCTTTTTTTTCCCTGTTTGGGTTTTCAGACAGAACGCGATATATTTCGCATATGGAACCCGTTTGATGAAGTAAATATATGGTCGGAATCAAGAAGACGAGACATACACAATGGCGTTGGTTTCGTCAGATTCCGAGCACTTTCATTTTTGAGCCTTTTTGAGCCCTGTCAGGCTTCTAGATCCGATTCTGGATAACACTTCCCCACAAAAATACCTTTTGGTCCCCAAAAGGTTACTGACCAGTCAACAAGCTCGATATAGGCCACCCGACTTGTCCTCTGTCTCTGAACATTGTCCTGCGCACCTGTCTCATCAAGATCAACTGTAACACAATCATGACAACTGATAGTATATTGTTAGCCATTTGAACCCTGTTACATCTTACCAAAGCCACTATCATCCATGTAGAAAACATTACTAATGACAGCATCAAAAATATGACTGCAAATGAGCTGATATACTTGAAATATTTGCACGACATGAGCTTATCTTGAAGCAACTTATGATTGATTTTCCATTCAACAATCATGTCTTATTCTTGCTTAAGATCGATTACTTCATTTGAAACAATTATTGGTTTGTTTCTTGCTTGCACTGCCTTCTTTAATTGTTCCATTGTTTGAAGTGTTTTATTTGCTTTAACATGATGAGCATGAACCACATAATCTTGACTTGCTTTAGTGAATTGATATTGATTCTTTGTCCTGTAGAAGATTGCCTTACGATCATATAAATATGGGCTACCTAAGACCATTCCACATTCTCTTAACGACACTACATCACATGTTACTTCGTCCACATACTTAGATNAAATTGCAAATTTGATTGTGCACTGCTTTGTTATGTGCATTTGATGATGATTGCTTATCCATTTAAGTGTGTAAGGCTTATGATGTAGTTGTGTTTTTAACCTCAATTGCTTAACCAATTATTCTGAGATTAGATTAGATTGAGATCCACTGTCGATTAATGTGTCTATATTAGTGTGTCGCATGATTACCCTTATATGAAACAACTTGCTTCTACAATCAATGTCTTCACCAAATTTACCTGTCATACCAACCAATGAAATCTTTGATTCATCATCTGAATCCGATCCCAAGTCTGTGGGTTTTGTTGTCGTTTCCACTGTTTGCGTTCCCTTCTTTTCTTTGAACCACTTTGGTCTCTTCTCGGGATGAAATTGCCAACATTTGTCCTCATCATGTCCCTCTTTCTTGCAATGCTTGCAAGAGGGATTTCCTTCCTTCCTCGTCATTGCATTTGCATTCTTTCCATGCCTTTTCCTCTTGTCCTCTTTCCTTGAAGACGATGATTCCCCTGACACACCTACTTTACCTGCCTCAATATACGTAGCTTGAACAGAAACCTCATCAAGGTTAGTGGGTCCAAACATGAAAACAGTGTTTCTAATATGCGCAGGTAAACCTCCTATATACTTCATAAGAGTTCCTTGTGTTTGTAAAGGGATATCTAACATTAATGCCATTTTTCGAAATCCATTGGTATATTCTTGCACTGTTTGTTCTTTTCTTAGTTTTAAAGATTTCCATTCAATTAATGCTTTTTCTTTATAACCCAAAGGATAGAATTGTTTCCTAAGTGCCAAAATGAAATTCTTCCATGATGGAAATACATTACCCACTTGTTGTGTTCCCTTTTGTAGCTTGCTTTTCCACCAGATGAGAGCTGTACCTGCAAGCCTAAAAGATGCCAACTTTATTTGTGTGGCCTCATCTTTGATCTGTTGCACACTGCAGTATACCTCCATTTGCCTGATCCAATTGTCAAGTTTTTGTGCATTTACTTCACCATCATATATGGGCAACTCAAATTTAACATCAAGTTTTAACAATGGCATTTCATTTTTATTCTTATGAACTTTTTTCTTTCCATTATATTTTGAACTTGAACTTGAAGAAGAAGGAGAAGAAGGAGGTGTTGATGGAGGTGAAGGAGAAATCTGAGGATGGTCCTCTTCCTCTTCACTTTTTCCCTTTGAATATTCACCCAAAACTGGTCTTTTTCATTCCAAGTAATCCTCGTACAAAACTTTCACCATCTCCGACATAGCAAGGAATGTTTTCTGGAACTCTTTCTCATCTTGAGAAATCCATTCTTCCGATGCCATCTTCTCGCTGTGAGAAGCTCTTTTTTTCAATCCAATTAATGGATTCTCTACAACAAGATCACCTTCACCACGCTGTAGCTTTTCCCTGGTTAACATGCAAAACTCAAATCCAAACGTCAACTAGCTCTGATACCACTTGATC
This sequence comes from Picea engelmannii, assembly GCA_009831015.1. NCBI lineage: Eukaryota > Viridiplantae > Streptophyta > Pinopsida > Pinales > Pinaceae > Picea > Picea engelmannii. The sequence continues at coordinate 4,855 of ML825684.1, read as the reverse complement.
CGTAGGATCTTTTAATGACTATGGTTGAGTTTTAATTTTGCATGAGTTAATTATCCAATTGAGAAGCTGAATGAAAGAATGAGGAAAAGAGAGGAATTATGGCATCCATATACACATATGAAAATCTGAAATGAAATAATAGACAACAAACCATAACACGAGAATTGATAACGGAGTTCGGCACAACTTTGCCTACGTCTCCAGGCCTTTGTCTCTGTGGGGGAGGCTTCTTTATTTCTGTTCAAATATCAAAAGTACATCACAGAATTGCCAATTGGCTACAAGACTGATCTAGTCATGTTCTTCCAAATCTCTAGAACCCTACAAAGAAAATGGCACGCAAAACGGATGTCCGGAGCTCCCATAAATGACCTGCAAGCATATGCTCCTCAATAGCTTCCCTGCATAAAAATGGCTTTAGCTTGGCTTCCCTTCAACATAACTATACTCTGACTGTCCTCCATGGCCTCAAATAGGCCTGGTTTATATAGATATGAAGTTGGTCATCTATCCCCAACTTCCTCCCAAAATTTGGGCTCCAAAAATGCCCAATATCTCCCAATAATGGAGAAAATCCATTAAAAACAGGCTTAAAATCATTTAAAAATCCCAAAATTAACAAAAAAAACCACTTTTGTGTAAATTTGGGCATAGCCCCCAAAACGCGTGTGCTCCCGGTCATGTGGGAGGCGGCCATGTGGCCGGGTGCTCAACCGTTTGTGCACTGGCCCCCCCTTGCTAGTTCCTGGTCATTGGGCATGGTCATAGGACTGTAGGCTAACAATCATAACCCCTGCGCCCAAAATGGTGGATGATCCCTGGTCCTGTGGGATCCCACCCGGGATCCGAGGGCTGGTCCCTATCACCAACTCCCCTGCGCTCGCTCGGTCGCTTGGTTCCATGGCATATGCATAGACCATGGGCTGGGGCTAAGCCCCAGCCCTTTCCGCCCCCAAATTCATATTCAACCAAACTTAAATATTATATGTGTCGTATACATAATAAGAAATACCCATGGGGCGGGCGGTTAGCCCAGTCCTGCCAGTCCACAGCCCGGAGGAAGGTTGGGGGTTTGACCCCGGTGAACCCATATAAATTTTATACAAATCCACGAACCAACCATAGGGTGCCACGTGGCAGCCCATGACTGGGCCACGTGGCACCTCAACAACCAATAGAAGTCTACCACGTGTCAAATTCCGAATGGTCCACGTGTCTTCCACGCGTCAAATGTCGGATGGTCCACGTACCCTGCCACTGTACCTGCCCAGTCACCTGCTGATGTCATCCCGTGCCACGTGTCACCCTTACAGTTGTGACACGTGTCACCTATGGATTGGTCCAACTATCTGTTGTATGCCACATCACCTGCCACGTGTCATCTCCAGGGGTTTCCACATCCTCTGTACGACCGTATGGCCTGTACAGTCAACATGCCATGTGGCACTGTACGGACTGTATGGACTGTACAATCATCCCCTTTTTTTTCCCTGTTTGGGTTTTCAGACAGAACGCGATATCTTTCGCATACAGATCCCATTTGATGAAGTAAATATATGGCTGGAATCAGGAAGATGAGACAGACATAATGGTGTTGGTTTCGTTGGATTCCAAGCACTTTCATTTTTGATCCTTTTTGAGCCTTGTCAGGCTTCTGGATCCGATTCTAGATCAATTTGATCCTCAAATCTGCAATATATTCAAATAAGAAAATATATAAAACATAATAATTACAATCTTCAAATCACAACTCTCATGAGTCTTCAATAGTAGTAATGATTACAATCATAAAATTCCCTCAGGCTTACAAATGAACACACACATAGAAACTACATGCTCCAACTCTCTTTAGCCTCTCTTGTCTCATGAATCCCCCTACTTATTGATTCCTCTCACCCATTAAATATAAAATAACATCCAAAATATGCTTAGGATGTCAAAACCCATCTCTTCCATTGTATTCTAGGCCTTGAAGATAGGTGGTAATAGTCAAAGAGACAAGAATCCAACAAACTGCTAATTTTCAGGAAGTTGTTGAAAGTCATTAATAAATCTATTGCCAACTCACTACATGAGGTTTTAATGGAGCTAAATCTTAGGTGTAGGTGTCCTTTATCATCTAATTGATATTTGAGAATTCATTCAAGCCCTCCTTGACATATGGAAACCTCCAAACAAAGAGAACATCCAAAAACTATGCAAAACAAAGATTTTGCAGGCATTTGTGTTTTAATTTTATCTCTCAAATTCCAAATTGGGCCAGGATGAATTTTGGTCTGCAGGTCAATGCCAATCTCATGCTCCTCCAAAAAAAATCCAGAAACATCCACATCATCATTCAAAATTTATGATCAAATATTTAGAAGACTCTACTACAGGAAATGAGTTCGCAGTGCCAGTCTGCAACACACCTTTTGCAATTAGAAATGAAGATCAAAATGATAAATCCTCCTTTTGAAACTGACCATTTAGAGTTATTTGATGATGTGATGGTATTGAAAAACTAAAATCCATCATTAGACCCTTTTACAAGATCATAATCATAAAAATACTTGACACATGCTCTATTTTTGGAATGTTGTGAACTTCTAGAAGAGTTTGCATCACATAAGATTTAGCAACTGAGAAGAAAATTTAGGTGGTCGAGTAAATATTTTAGGACCTTTTCCTTGGATTTAACACTTGATGGTGAACTTAAAATAAGTAGTTATGACCAATACAATTCCTCTCTTTCTAATGATGACACCATCATCATGACACCAAGACATGTGCATCCCATGTGTTAACACTTGCCACTCAATTTATGAGGTTACACAAAGTGTTATTCTCTACTTTCCATATGTGTGTTCTTGTTTGAACTTGTGTTAGAAGCATTTTGACATTTTGATTTTTTCAGTTCTTTCTTGAGTGCATGTTTTGTTTGGATATTTTGCTTCATAATCCTTTGCTTTGACATTGAAATCTTTCATTGAAAGTAAGGAAGCAAAAAACATTGCATTTGAAATCATTTCTTTCATTTCAAACAAAAAATTATTCTTGCATTCTAGTTAGTGGGTGGAGCATTTTTGAGTGTGCATTTTGAAGCAAAGTAAATTGCATTTTAATCGTGTATCCTACAGTTTCTTTGAATCATATACCAAACACCTTTTTCATTCAAAGAGTAGTTCATGTTTCTTGCATTGAATGTTACACTTGTTTCTTTTCTTGAAACCTCTTGCTCCTTTCTATAGATAGGCTTCATCAAAACTAAAGATTGTATTGTTGATTAAGGTTGGTTGTCATTGATGTCAACCCTTGAAGAAAGCCCCATAGAACAAAGGTTTGGGTAATGGACCCAATATTGTTTGATGTAAATATGACTCATTATTGTTTTTTCATTGTTGATAAGAAGTAAATATCGATGAACTCCAAAGTGGTCCCCTTATGGTGAAAGCTCTCATGGGAAGACGCTTTGCGGAGTAAGAGAACCCATGCTTAATTGTGGAATAATGAGATGAAGGATGATGAATTTGTCAGGGAAACTATCATATATGGATATTTCTTGTCATGCCATTTCTGGTGGTATGTATAATGTCACATAACTCCTCATGGTTAGATAGTTATGACCATGTGAAGTTGGAGAACCCAGGTTTGGGTAATGGACCCAAGTTTTTTTTATGGATATGGTATGATTTTTGCTATATTTGAAGGTAATACTATTCTATATGGATAGTACATGTCATTCCATTTCTGGTGGTATGTGGAATGTCACATAACCTCACGGTTTGAGAGTTATGGCCTTACGAAGTTGGAGGACCCTCATATGTCATCTATAAGCCCCAAAAGGTCAAAGTAGTCAAAGTGGTTTAAGATATTTTAAAAGGTAAATAATAAAGTGAAGTGATGAGTGTATTATAATTCAAAGTGAATACAAAATAAATTATTTCAATAATAAATTTAATGGAGAAATTAGAAGTGGGTTACCCCTAAAATAAGGAAAGTGGGCCAAGTGACCTAGAATATGTTTTTAAGGAAGCTACTTGGAGAGTATAAATAAGAGGCAAGGCTCTTTCATTTTAATCACACTTGAGCATATTGAATATCTATAGGTGTCTTAGGTAACCAAGGATATCTAAGCCAAATTTTTGAGGGAAGGTGAAGAAAAAAAGGCCGAAATTCAAGGAAGGATAAATTCTTTTGATGGTGCTTTCTAAGGTATGTTATTTACAGGTCATCTCACCATTTTCACTATAGGGTTTGTGGCTAGTCCTGAAACTAGTAAAAAACGGGTGTTTCAGGTAAAAACATCATAACTTCATAACAGATCCAAATTCAATGAGACAAAATGTGTTGGTTAGGTTACAATATGTAGTATGTTGTGTAACAGTTTCAGATCAATTAAAAAAATATTTCATGTGGGGATCTCTCTACAAGGTCGTTTTCTAGAATAAGCATGAATTCAGTAAGGTATGCCATTTTTGCTATAACTCCTTTTCTGAGAGGTTCCAAGTGGTGAAACCTGGAGGAATTTCATAAAACACACTGAATAAAATTGTGTATCAGTTTCATATCTTTATACATTACAGGTTCAAAGTTATGATTACTTTAAGTTAGGGTTTTTGACTAGTTTAAAACTAGGCATGTGAGACTAAAGAAAAGTTTGATGAAAATGCTAGTCTCTTGTTGTTAAAGTTAAGGAAGGTTTGCATGAATGTGATCATATACACCAGGTGTATTACAGAGTTACAAATCAGATTTGGATGATGAAATTGATGAGGGCTTTTGGTTGAGGTACATGTTGAGTACATGGTTGAGACAAGTAGTTGATGAGTTGGCACATACATGAGGTGTATAGTTGATGATGTTGGTACATATT
>ML825683.1:53399-64978 GCA_009831015.1 Picea engelmannii | reverse complement strand
CACAGAAAATATTGTTAAAATGAACTGAACCATCTAGGCCAATCTTTCACTCACATCTGTGAGATCTGAAAGAATATTTGCCCTCAGTATAGAACATCAACAATGGGCTATCTGCCCTATTCTTCTCAAACAAGTAAGAATGATTGTTTCTGATTTCTGAGCCTGGACCATTCCTCACTCTGGGCCATTCCTCCGACACTAAACAAGGTGTAACCTGGAGAGAATGAATCTGCCCTAAGGAATGTTTGTCTCTAATTGTTGAGCCTGGACCATTCCCCACCCTGGGCCATTCTTCCTACACTAATCAAAGTGCACCCTAGAGAGAATGTATAAACCCTAAGGAAAGACTGTCCGGACCATTTCCTCTGTTAACCACAAGAGGAAAACACTGTCATGTATCAACCTCCAAAACGGACCATTCCTCATGTTAACCACAATGAGAAATCGTTGTCCAACGAGGCGGGCCAGTCTTCTTGAGTAACCCTCAAGAAGAGAGACTACCCTAGACCACTCCCCATGTTAACCACAATGGGAAGTCGTTGTCTATGATACATCAGCAATCTAGACCATTTCCCATGTTAACCACAATGGGAAATCGTTGTCCGTCAGAAATCTCAATCCACTTTCCGAACAAGAAAGAATCTGTCCGAGCTGGACTATTTTTCAATCACAAAAATAAATGTCTTCAATAATATTTTCAGTGCTCCCTCCCAACCTGGAGAGTCATTTCTTCCCTTTCAACTAAGGGATTTATTTCCACGATCCACATCTTCTCTCAGAAATATGCAAACTTTATTCTGGATAGAGGTTTTGTCAGGATATATGTTGTCTGCTCATCAGTGGGGATATACCCGAGCTTTACCTCTCCTTCCTGGACTTTATCTCGAATAAAGAGTATTTGATCTCAATATGTTTCGACCTTTCATGAAACACGGGATGTTCTGATAATCTTATACAACTCTAATTATCACAATATATTATGGTCGATTCTGGAATCTGATCAAATAAATCGGAGATTAACTTCCTTAACCATATTGCTTATGTGCATGCTTCACACGCTGCCATATACTCTGCTTCTGCTGTGTTGAGTGCGACAGACTTTTGTTTCATGCTGCCCCAAGATATCATAGCAGAGCCCAAGCTGAAACACATACCTGAAGTGCTCTTTCTGTCTTCTACACTTCCTGTCCAATCAGTGTCTGTGAATCCATGAAGTTGGATATCACTGGATGCGGTATATCTCAAGCCATAGTTTATTGTCCCATGAATATATCTTAATACATGCTTTGCAGCTATCCAATGTTCATGTCTTGGTTCCACCTGGAACTGGCTTAGTGTATTTATGGAAAAGCAAATGTCTGGTCGAGTATTTACCAAATAAATCAATGACCCAATTAGTTGTCGATGTAGAGATGGGTCTACTGGATCAGAATCTGGATCTTTCACTTTTCTTATATCCACATTCATAGGAGTGTCCATGGACTTACAATCCATCATTCCAAATTTCTGAAGGATCTTTATTGCGTACTTTCCTTGTCCAAGGAATACTTCACCACGCTTCTACCATACTTCTAGTCCCAAGTAATAATGCATGAGACCTAGATCTTTCATATCAAATTCAGAAGCTAATTCCTTCTTGCACTGGATGATGAGAGACTCTTCACCTGTTATGAATAGATCGTCAACATATAGTAGTAGGATTACAGGTGCATTGTCGACGACTTTATAGTAAAGGTTTGGATCTGCATGACTCTTGGAGAAACCAAGTCTCGTTAGATAGTTGTCCATTCTGGCATACCAAGCCCTTAGAGCTTGCTTGAGCCCATATAGAGTTTTCTTTAATCTGCAAACGTTAGTGTCTCTGGAATGTACCTCAAACCCTTGAGGTTGTTCAATATATACTTCTTCTTCAATAGCTCCATTGAGAAAAGTTGTCTTTACATCCATCTGATGTAAGTTCCATCCCATGGAAGCGGCAAGAGATATGATAGCTCTGATGGAAGTATATCTAGCCACCGGAGAAAACGTTTCGTCAGAATCTTCTCCCTCCTTCTGGGAGAACCCTCTAGCTACGAATCTTGCCTTGTATTTACCCACGCTTCCGTCTGCTGCATGTTTGATCTTGTACACCCATTTTGAAGTTACCACCGATTTTTCTTTAGGTCTTGGTATGATTTCCCATACCTCATTTTTCATAATGGATTGATGCTCTTCTGTCATAGCTTCTTTCCATTGTCCCTTTTGAACTACTTCTTCAAATGTGGTAGGTTCTTCATCTAGAAGCTTCGTCATGTATGCTGCATAACTTGAGAATCTTTTAGCTCTTTTACTCTTTCTGAATATTCCTTCTGGAACCTTGAGTCTTTCTGCGTCTTGTACGGTAGCTTCAAGCCAAGCTGGTCTTTTCTTGGTCTTAGGTACGATATTTGAATCAATGTTTTCACATGGCTCCATAGAATGATCAGGTAGTTCCTTTTCGTCATTTTTGTTTTCTGTGCTTTCTTCGTTAAGTTCTTCAATCTCTTATTCTTCTATAGTTTCTTCTATGGATTTCTAGAAGGCCATCTTCTCATAGAATGTTACGTCTCTGYTGACTTCGATCTTGTGTTGTTCTGGAATATATATTCTATAAGCTTTGGATGAATCACTGTATCCCACGAATATCCCTTTCTTTCCTGAAGGTTCTAGTTTATTCCTCTTGTCCTTGGGAATGTGAGAGTAAACAGGACATCTAAATATTCTTAGATTTTCCACATTAGGTTTCTTACCTGAGAAAGCTTCTTCTGGTGTCATGTCCTTCAATATATGATGAGGACTTCTGTTATGCACATATATTGTTGTCATTGCTACTTCTCCTCATAAGAACATGGATAGACCTTGATCATTTAGTAAGGCTTTTACGATTTCTTCAATGGATCTGTTCTTTCTTTCTGCTACACCATTTTGTTGAGGATTATGAGGAATAGTCAGCTCCCTCCTAATCCCTGCTGATTTGCAGAATGCAACGAATTCCTTCGATGTGTATTCTCCACCATTATCGGTTCTTAACGTCTTGATCTTCTTATTCGTGAGGTTTTTTATTTCTTCTTTGAACTCTTGAAACTTGCTAAATACTTCGTCTTTTGTCTTCAGTAGGTATAACCAAGTCTTTCTTGAATAGTCATCTATGAAGATTACGTAGTAAGAAGATCCTCCTAGAGATTTTACTGGCATCAAACCGCAAACATCTGAGTGTATCAAATCTAGAATCTCCTTAGATCTGTTATTGCTGCTTGGGAATGATTTCTTGATATTCTTCCCAAGGGCACATCCTTTACAGATTCCTTCATGTGTAGACTACAACTCTGGTATTCCTTCAACCATTCTTTTCAGAAAGGGTGATGCTTGATAATTAATATGAGCATACCTTCTATGCCAAAGTTCATTAGGGTTGACTTCGTCATGTACAAGAGCTTCTTCATTTTGTTCTAGTAGTCTGTACAAATTTCCTTCACGACTTCCGATAACCCTAGTATTCTCTATGCTAGAGTCTTTATGCCATGATAATACTTTTCCATCCACGAAGGCTATTTTGTTTCCTTTGTCTTCTAGGCAGGATATGGATACAAGATTCTTTTCTAAACCAGGTACATATAAAATATTGCTTAAGTGAACATAGTTACTTGTTTTCATTTTGATGGAGGTTTGTCCAAATCCTTCCACGGGGTAAGTGGTTTTGTCTCCAAGCTCTACCTTGTACGAGGTCTTCTTCTCATTTAGATTTGAGAGTCTGGCTTGATTTCCCGTCATGTGCCTAGAAGTTTCGCTATCAATTATCCACATGTCATCTTCAATCGTTCCAGTGAGTGCTGAGTAGTGTAGAAGACTGATTTTTTTACTCATGTCTTCGGTTGACTGGTAACTGGTCATGCCTTGATCCAAAACTTCAACTTCGTCGTTTTTGTCTTCTGAGAGAGCCAAAAGGTGCGCTAAGTTAGGGCGCATCTGAATATCTTCTCTTTGAGCGAGATGCTCCATCACAAGGTGTCGGATCTGAGATTTAGTGTTTCTGCAACTGCTTCTTCTAGTAACCCTAGCGGCAGTGTCTTTGGAAATTGCTCCTGCTAGTAACCCTAGTAGCAGTTCCTCAGCGAGGTCAATATCCTAGCGGCTATGCTTCCTTCCAGTGTTTAGACTAAATGAAGGAGGTGTGGGCCCATAACCTATTAGAATATGAAGGATTGTGCTCGTCTTACCATTGACAATACCCTTGTCACCCAACCATAGGTCGAAGCCACCCTCCAAGCACCTTGACCTTGACAGAGAAAAGAATCCTGGTAACAATCCAATAGCCAAGAGAGGCTAATGCACCAAGCAAGAAGTAACCAAGTTGAACAAATAGTCTCACCCAAAAACTGGCACAGTGCCTTCCCCAGGATTTGCGCACAAAACTGTTGGACTGCAGTGTGCAGAAACTGCTCTCTGCAATTCTGAGAAGTGTGAATAATGAGAGACTGGCGCCCTGTATTTATAGTAATTCTGGCAGGCTTGCCTGGGCCGACTTCTCGTTCTGGGTACTAATTAATTCATATTAATTATATTTCTGCAGCCGACATCTTGTCTAGGGTTTCCTTCATTTCTTTGCTTCCTTCCGGAACATTCTAATCTTGTCAAAGGTCACAATAGAGGTTCATACCTCCCAAAGCTACCATAATTTCAACAGGCAACACCACACAACCTTAGAGCAACTCTTTCGGAGGTAGCGCACAAGAGAGATCACCAAGAACCACCAAGAATATCCTTCCCCAAGTGGGGTGCACTCTCCAAGAGAACCAGAAACCAGAAACAGCAAAACTGCAGTTGCAACTACCTAGTGCACACTGCAAAAGGAGAACTGTTTGACTGTGCAAATGAACTGACCCAAATTAGTATTTCTACTAATCTGGGCGCCTGTTTGGGGTCGACTTCTTATTTTAGGTCTTTATTATTTCTGTGGGCCGACTTCTCTTCCTAGAAATTATATTTCCACTTTATTATTATTTCCTGTGGGTCGACTTCTCTTCTGTGGTCTTCTATTTTACTTTATTCTTTTATGGGGTGTTCTTCAACTGTTCAATGGTCTTCCTTTGACTTCTTGGAATCTTCTTCTTCTCTAAGAAAAGTTGTCTCAAGATACATGACAGTTGAGTAGCCACATCAATGGCATTGCTATCTCATTTTAAGCATGTACAAAGCTTTCTTCAATCTGCAGACATGAGACTCCTTCTCAACGCCACTTGCAGCCCACTTTGCTGCTCTATGACTCCATTGCCCTCTTGGACTTTCGGCACTAGTCTTGACTATTGCCCCATCAACCAGCTTTAAAATCAATCATATAAACCCATTAAACCTGTTTTACTAAGACCACTCTTCATATCACCTTCAGACCTATTTGTCTATCATCTTAGTAATCCTATTCAAGGGACAACCCTCTTGTACATGAGGAGATCCAGTCTAAAATGAGAAGAGAGTTGTGTGGTGACATTGGCATCCCTCTTGAATTTCCCTTTGGCTAGCACCGATATTGGACTTTAGATCTCAAGTGCTAGATTGGTCGATAACAATTCGGAAGCTTACGGTTGTTCGGTGCAACCGGCAAGCCTCGCATGTCTGTTATGTTTCTAGTTGGTTCCCTAATCAGACGCAGTTTCAGCGGCTTGAGCAGATTCTTCGGTCTTATTTGTGAGCTAAGTATGGTGGTGAGAGGGGCCTTCCTCTGGTGCAGTGGAACATGTGTACAATGCCCAAGGATGAGTGGGGCCTTGGTCTGATTGATGTGGCTACTCAAGACAGTATCCTTGCGGCCAAGTGGGTGGTGCAGTGTTTAAAAGGCCCCACTTCGTGGCAGGTCATGTTTTGGCATCAGTTGATGACAACCCAACACGCTGGAAAAGTTAGTGGAGCATTTGGTTTATGTGATATTATTTCTTCACCTCACTTGTTTCAGGGGTCAGGATCGCTAGTCTTCAGGACCATTTGGTCTTGGAAAGCTGTGGCTAGTTTGGTCCATTGGAATTGGGAGGGCAGCAGGACAGTTTGGGACTTAGCTGGCCGCCACATTTGGTGCTGGAGGTTGCAGGGTTCATCTATCTAGCCAACATATCTGGTTGGCCAACCTGTTGATCTAGCTGACTTGTCTATCTGGATGAGTGATTGCCAAGTAACGATTGTAACAGCCATCACAAAGGTACAAAAGGATGCATGAATAAACGAAATGGCTTATCAATCTGCAATGGTATAATCATAATGTACAGTATAGACTCCATGATATATGTACCTTTTAGATTTCATTTGCCTTTTATGTAGGCTAATGAACTATGACTATATTGAATGCACATGCATAAGCAAGAAATAGCTCCTTGCAGCTAGACTACAATTCAGTATATGCTCAAACCAGTATTTCATATTACTTGCTTCAGCAATATTCACTATTAAGTTTAGAAATTTCTTAGAAGAAAAGTTATATAAAAGAATTATTTGCTCATTTTCCTAAGAGAAACAAGAATGGAACCATCATGAAAATATAATTCTTGGGAGCATGATAATGAGCCATGCATTACCAGATCAGACATATCATAACCATCACACTTTGTTGCAGCTGCAGAAGTAACATGATCAGAGCACTTCAGGCCACGCTTTGATATTTCATGTTTTAATATAGCTGCACGCTCCACAGCTGCAGGTGCTGGAACTTGAACATGGAAATCAAACCTCCCTATGTAGAACAACAAATGTGTGTTGGAAAACATGTAACTCTACAATTAACCTTAGTGATGGTCATGGTGAAATATATCCTTCCATTCCAGAATACAATCGTAGACCATGGAAAAGATCAAAACAAAGAAATGTTAATTCTCCCAGTAATCAAGTTCCAAACTATATGTTTAAACTTTAAATCATTGGCAACCACTCAAGTGCAGAGGTGGCATTAAACCTGAAGAGCACAAACAGCCAGGCAGTGCCCCTGGAGACTGAACAACAGCCAAAAAGGCAACAAGGCTGAACCCACAAGCTATTTTCCCTCTTTCCTGCTCATAACGAAAAACATTAGATCTTGTTTTACCCTACATTTAATCAAAGATTAACTAACCTTGCAAAAACAATCATGAATTTGGAAACTAAAAAGTCTATCGTAAATTCTACCCGATCCTGGCACACTAGAAGAACATGAACAGAACATCATTTTTTCAGTAAATAGGTCAAGGCATGAAATGAGAAGTTCTGGTACTGTAAAACACCTGACATGTATCCATCAAATCTGCAAGATATTCTGCCAGGCCAATGGCACTGCTAGAGGGTTCAGAGCCCTCTGAGCCAGCTGAAAATGAGATAGCACTATCTAGATCATCCAACACTATGATTGATGGTGCATGATCAAGTGCTTCAGACATAGAACTGGAAAGAACCTCTCGAACTGCCTCAGCTTGCTCCCCTGACAACTCGGAACACCTTACAAAGACACTGCAACAAACCTCCATGTTACACTTTAGAAAAGCACAACCCTTCAAGATAAAAGTATGCAACCTAGATTCCAGTTTATTTTATCAAAATATCATGAAAGCAATTATACGAAGAATAAGTCATTTTCTATTATAGTCCCATATACTTATTGACTGGAAAAAATCTTTTTAACCAAGTAGTCAATATATGGGGATGTTCAATACGTGTATTAAAGATGAGAATAAGGCAAGAAAAGTACACATGTGCAAGTACACGTTGATCCTCCTCCAGGTGTCGTGTGAGGGCCAAAGCCAATTGTGTTTTCCCAGAAGCCTGCAAAAATGAGATATCATCTCCAGTGACTACATAATGCAAAGTTGTGGGTCATAAAAGACACCATCTGATATTGTATAGGGAAAAAAAATGCCATGCAAAATACTAGTATGCTATATTTTAGCAATTAAATAATTTCATTTTGATTTGAACCATTGCAAGCATAACAGATTTTGAAGACGTGAGGCAATATTCAAAGTAACTATTAATAATCAGTATAATGAAACTGAAGAGACATAAAATCCAAAATCTGCTTAGTTGTGATTTTCAAAAGGTGTGAAACTTATGAGAACATTACCAAACCATAGAGTTAACTGTGGGGAGAGAGAAAGAGAGAATATCCAATAGAAATTTTATTAAACTGTCCATAAGGCCAACTGGTCTATGGGACTAAGATGCTTACAAACGGAACTATCTTTCTTGGAAGAGCCAAAATCGTCTCTGTCAGTCTACAATAAAGAGACTGCAGAAAAGATTGCAACAAGGAAACGAAAGATCTGACAAAGCATAGATTTGATCCATTATCATGGTACAAAAAATTACTGGATTCATCGAGATGCCACCTCCTTTGCCCTGCTCTGGCCATTGCCTATCTTCCCTTTGCTGATCTCTGAAAATTCTCTCTGGCCTTCATCATTCTTATCACGGTTCACCATGCTTGCTCTAATCCCTACTGTTTCTCCCTGAAAAGCTTCTTCCCATTTGCTGATTTTTGTTCTGAAGGGAGACTTGTACGTTCAAGAAAATTTTACTTTAAAAATTTTGGCACTAAGCATACACTTGATATCTCTAACATAAGTTGAGCACAAAAATTTCTCCGAATATTTCTTTCAGACAGATATAGCTCTCCAAAAGGTATTACATGATGGGTCCAAAACAAACAATTCTGAAAGAGTAGCAATATCTGCCAGACAAAAGAGAGATCTACATTTGCCCTTTTAAGCTTGTGATGAACCTTTGTCACAACTATGAATAGGTGAACCATATTCAAAGTACCATTAAGATTAACATGTATGTGATTGGTAAATTATGTCATGGATAATCATTAATTATTTGGGTACAATGGTACCTGCCAAATACTTGTGCATTGGGTCAATCTTATGATGTGATTATTTTCGTGGGTTTGTTAATCACATAATTCACCCAATATTTTAAACATGTTATCAGAGCAAAAAATATTTCTTGGGCTGTGATCGAAATGCTTATGCTTTGAAACTATAAGGGAGACTCTTTTTTAACCTCTGAGGTTACTGCAAAACTGTTAACACCATACTTGGGATTGTTTCATGTGATGTGGGGTGGATGGTGAGTTGACTACCCTCAGTTGTACCATGATGGACATATACATTGCAGACAGCTTATGTACCATGATGGACATATACATTGCAGACAGCTTACTCGTGGATTCGTATGCCTTGACTTGATGCTTATGTGGCACACTTCCTTAGGAGGTTGGAGACCTATGTGACTTAGTGACTTCTTCATGGACGGCATAAATGGAGTGTTTGGTTGCTTGCTTCGGAGGACAACCCAGTGTTGAGAATACCACGATATATCGCGATTTGTTCAGGCTGGCAACAATATCACCCTTAAAAATCGTGAATTTTTCAGCCCCCAATAAAATCGCAATATTTTTGAAATTATCACAAGTTGATGGAAAAAATCGCTAAGCCCGCCAATAGTCTATTATAAAGCTGGAAATTTGACTTTTTTTAACACATTTTCAAAACAACTTGAAGGGGTTTGAGAGCAAAGGAGGTATCCACCATTTTCCTTCAAATTAATGAATAGAAATAGAGTGTTTTCATTTGCCATCAACCATTTATTGTGGAGTGGGGATTGATTACCAACAACTGTTTCGATATTTGCAGGTATGTGTAACAATTAAAACATGTTTTTGTTTGTTTTTTGAAATTTTTGATAGGTTTTGCAATGTCCATTAGTTTTCTCTCTTCTTGCCGAATTTTAATGGGAGATCTACCATTTAGTTAGATCTGATTTTTTTTTATTTGCAGTGTTTTTCTATGTTGAATCTTGATTCCATTTTCTTTTTTTCCCTAGGTTTAATCATTGCTAACCAAAAATGCCGAAAGCTTTGGACCCTATGTGGGAATATGGTGAGCCCATTGAGCCTAATAATCGACAAAAGTTGAATTTCAAGTTGTGGAAAGGAAATGATGGAGGGAATAAGATGGTCGAAATACCACCTTGCACAAATTCCCATGCATGAAGTGAGAATTTGTCCAAAATCAACCATTCTTATTGCCAATCAATCACTTATGGATATCAGTAAAAAGAAAGATAAAAGGGAAGTTGTGAGACTTGAGCTAGCAATGGAAGGAGTTGCAAGATATGGGGCGGCAGGAAGTGAGAGCTTCTCCTCGGCCTCACCTTCCAAAATGCCCTCAATGACCTAATCTTCTTTGATCTGAGAACCACAATTGGTGGACAACTTTCTATTAGGTCAGTGGTTAAAATAAAGAATACGCAAGAAGTAGACAAGCTTGTGGGTAGATGTTTTCTATGGAGTGACATTCCTTTCAGCATTGCCGCGAACAACCCATTCTACCAATCTATGTTTGATGTTGTTGCTAGTGTTGGCCAAGGGTACAAGGCCCCTACCTATGACGAGTTGAAAGGGCCTATCCTTCAATATGAAAAGTTATATTGCACTCGTAGATTGGAGGAGCTTAAAGAATCATGGGAAGTCACCGGATACAACATGATGTCAAATAGTTGGACTAATCAAAAGGGTAAGACCCTTCTTCATCTTTTGGTTAATTGTCCTAGGGGGGCAATGTTTATTAAATCTGTGATACATCCATACATGTTAAAGATGTGGCATTATTATGAGGGTTGTTGGATGGGTTCATCCAAGAGATAGATTTGCAAAATGTTGTCCAAGCCATAACAGACAATGTTGCTAATTATGTGGCTACTGACAGGTTGATTATGTTGAGGTATTTGTTATGAACACAAATATACAAGTGAAAAATCAATAAATCAATAATTAATAATTACTAACGAAGAGACACCTCATAATGGCGTGTCACATCTCTTCACGAAAGGGCATCCCTATGTGAATGCATTCATCTATCTATTCAATCTTATATCTCATATATCTTATATTCATACATTATTTAATATATTATTTATCCATATGGATTTCTTTATTCTATCCTACTTAAATTGGATATTCTTATAGTTGTCAAACAAGTTTGTTTGCCACATTGGTATCAGAGCTTCATTTCTGATCCCGACCTTTGGCCTCTAGACTTTTGGTCAAAATTTTGTTGCCCTTGGCAACATCACTGCAGGCCTTTGGCCACTCAAATTTTCCTTTGGACTTGTTAACCCCTAGATTTTCACCCTTGAAAATCTTGAGGGTTAAGAGCCAACATGCACTATTTTGGCTAGCATTCTGAGTTTCTCCCAAAGTTTAGCACTTGTGGTTAGCAGAGGTTGGTTCCCATCAGAGGCAGGTATATGATCGGTACATGGTAGTTTGGTTCAGAGTTAGAGTTGGCTTGGTTTCCCATGCATTTTGAGAGGGATGTCTACATACAGCAAGCGTTACTACTTTTTAGGAGACACGGTTTGACTGGGTCTCTTGACAGTTTAGAGCAGTTATGAGCATATACGGAGATTCCTTGCATGATTCTAGGCCCAATAGCACTTTTTCGAGCAACATGCAAGAACTTTCTATTTTTAGCAGTTTGGGCTACAGGCCCCAAATTCAGATTCCGAGCACATATTGTGGATCCTTGCAACATTCTGAGCCTGGTTGT
>ML825683.1:15295-27216 GCA_009831015.1 Picea engelmannii | reverse complement strand
AGTGTTACATTGGGGAAACCGGACGATCATTTCAGGTAAGGATCAAGGAGCATGAAGCAGACATTAGATATGAACGCACTCGCACTTCAGCCTTAGCAGAACACTCATTTAAAACCAAACATCATGTCTGCCTGGAGGATACTGAGATTTAAGCAAAAGAGGACCATTACTACAAGAGACGCCTAAGAGAAGCCTTAGAAATAATCAAACACCCTAACAATATAAATAGGGACGGCGGCCTAGAAATAAGCACCTTTTGGCACCCATTAATCAACCAGCGTAAAGACCCTATCAGATCAAATTAGGTTTTACACCTTCCTCCTCCTTTTCCTTACTTGTTTACGTTCTACCTTTGGAGTCGGTAACTAGTTGTAAAAGTCCAAATAACCCTACCACCTTATTCTTATTAAAAACTTAACTAATTAAACCTTATTTATATATACCCTAATCCTTTGACACTTTATATGCTTTACTTCCTAAAACACTTATAAAACTTTAACCATAAATCAACCCCTATAATATCTAATAGAATTATACATTCAGTTATTAAGATTAAACAATTAATACAATTAGATTAAATTTAATCCAAAGCTAACCCTAGATTTAATTTACTTAACATTTTAAAACTTTTTTAAAAAACAAGCCATTAGAAACCCTAGACCTATATCCTTTGACACTTTATATGCATTACTTCCTAAAAACACTTAAAAAACTTTAACTATAACTTAAAAAACTTCAACCATAATTCTCTAAGCTCTAATAAAATTAATATATAAAACAAAATACTATTAGTACATTAATATAATTAAACTCCTTCTAAACCCTAAAATTTTAAAATTATTTATATTTATTAATAAACCTTAATTACTCACTATTCAAACTTACATTTAAAACTTATTAATAATTAATTTGTTTTAATTAGCTCCGAATTAGGGTTACATTTAGCCGACCTAGTTATCATATGGACTGTCCTGCATTTACACTATTAATAACAAAGATCAGCCAGCTCTCTAAATTGACGATTAGTCCTGATGATGAATCCCAATCTGGATTCGAAACGCCGATGACAAAATGACAACAACTGTGGATTCTCTGGCAAATGAATTTGAAATCCCTCACCACAGAAATCTGAAAACAACAAGTGGAATTTCCAATCTGCTGAAATCTCCATCAAAGAACATGGCGCAGGTCTCCTCGATAGTGCATCGGCCACAATGTTATTCTTCCCCTTGACATACTCTATGTCAAAGTCGAATGCCTGTACCTTCGTCACCCATTTCTGTTGGCGCTCACTGAGGTCCTTCTGCTCAAGGAAATACTTCAAACTGTTGTGATCAGTCTTGACCATGAATTTGTTGCCCACCAAATATTGTCTAAACTTGGTCAAGGCATGCATGATTGCCAACATTTCCTTGTCATAAATGGAGTACAACCTCTCAGGCTAACTAAGCTTCTGGCTCTCGAATACAATGGGGTGTCCTCCCTACATCAAAACTGCACCGATCCCTTCGCCGGATGCGTCACACTCTACTACAAATGGCAAGGTGAAGTCTGGTAGTGCCAACACTGGACAAGTGCCCATGACTTCCTTCATGTGATAAAAGGCTTCCTGCATCAAAACTGCACCGATCCCTTCGCCGGATGCGTCACACTCTAGTACAAATGGCAAGGTGAAGTCTGGTAGTGCCAACACTGGACAAGTGCCCATGACTTCCTTCATGTGATAAAAGGCTTCCTGTGATTTCTCTGTCCATATGAAGGCCCCATGCTTGGTAAGATCTGTCAGGGGTGCTCCAAGCTGAGAAAAACCCCGGATGAACCGCCTGTAATAGCTGCACAGCCCGAAGAAGCTCCTCAATTCTATCACGTTCCTGGGTGTCGACCAATCCAGAATGGCCCTGATCTTCTCTTGGTGCACCTGTACCCCATGTGCACTGATGATGTGGCCCAAGTAAAGCAGCTTTGTCATACCAAACTCGCACTTGGACTCTTTAGCATATAATGACTATGCCTCCATGATGCTCAATACCTCATCCAGGTGCCTCACATGCTCTTGCGATGACCGGCTATAGATCAAGATGTCGTCGAAGAAAACAAGGACTAATTTCCTTAACTGATCCCTGAATATATGGTTCATGCAAGACTGGAATGTAGCGGGTGCATTGGTTAGCCCAAATGGCATAACCAGGAACTCGAAGTGTCCAAAATGACATCGAAATGTCGTCTTCTCTATGTCCTACTCTCGGATGTTGATCTGATGATATCCAGAGCGTAGATCAATCTTTGAGAAGAAAACTGCCCCATGTAGTTCATCCATCAACTCATCAATGTGTGGGATAGGGTACCGGTTCTTGATGGTTTTCTTGTTCAAGGCTCGGTAATCAATGCACATCCTCATGGTGCCATCCTTCTTCAGAACTAATACAACTGAAGAAGCAAATGGGCTGTTGCTCGGTCTGATGTGTCCCATCGCCAACAATTCCTTGATTGCCTTCTCTATCTCATCCTTGAACCTTCTAGGATGACGATAGGGGGGGGGTGATCATAGGTTTGGCCCCCTCCTCCAACTCAATGGTGTGCTCAAACCCCCTGTAGGTGGTCTCCCTGGTGGAATTGCCTCAAAGCCCTGCTAATGTCGTCCCAATAAATTCTTGATCTTTGTATGGTACTGTTGTCGACCTTCAGAATCCTTCTGAGTAGTGATCAAGCATTCTGCGGCATATGCTACCTCTCCATGTCTGAATATCCTCTCCATCCTCTTGGCTGAAACTGTCCTGGGTGCTCCTGTCAACATACCTCTTAGAATAACCTTCTTCCCATCCTGATCTCTGAATCCCATCTCCAAGGTTTGGTAGTTGCTGGTGATTTTTCCCAAGGTAATCATCCACTGAACTCCTAACACCACATCTGTGTCTGATAGGTCAACTACATAAAATGTGTCTCTCACTGTGTAGTTGCCTAAGTTCATATCTAAGTTTGGAACTCTGTCTAGACACTCCACTATGTGGCCATCTGCTACCGCTACATCAAACCCCTCAAACTCCTCTGTCTAAAGCGCCCGTCTTGATACTAGTGAAGCGTCGATGAAGTTGTGGGTGGCGCCACCATTTATTAGGACGATTACCCGTTGCCCCTGAATAATCCCTCTGATACGAAGGGTATCATACCTGGGAGCACTAGAAAGGGTCGCTATGACTCCTCCCTTTGCTGGTTTCCTCCTGTTAGCCTGCTCTGGGGGTTGTGGGACTATTGGAGGATGGGCTCCTGCCGGTGTCGGTGGTCTACGGGGAGGCTGCTCCTCTACTGGTGCTGACTCCTCCTCTGAGCTAGTGGATCCACTGTCCTGCTCCTCCTCCTCACTGTCCACACTATCTGCTACTACCTCAATATAATGAATCTCTCCCTTGCCCATGCACCTGTGGCCTGGGACCCAAGAATCTCTGCAGCTGAAGCAAAGCTTCTTCCTCATAAGCTCTCGCCTAGTCTCATCATCCAACTTCTCCTTGCCCTTCCATTCTCTCTGGAATGGTTTCCTGTCTCGATCCCTCTGAGGCACAAATGGTTTGGGAAAGATTTTGGTCTTTGGCACTGAGTCTGCCAAATCTCGAGTGCGAAGGATGGCATCCTGCAATGTTGGGGGCCTATATGCCTTTACCCATCCTCTCAAGGGCTCTGTGAGTCCTTCTGTGAATAGCATGATAAGCCTGGGTTCTGATATATCTGTCACTGCCACGGCTACCTGCTGAAACTCTGTGATGAACGCCTCTGCTGTGTCAGTTTGTCTCAACTAGGCTAGATCCCTGAAGTGTATCTCGGGATCCTTCCTGTCAAACCTGTCCATGAGTCTATCTGTAAACTCCCTATAGGAGGTGATGCGACTGTGACCCAATGTCACCAATCCATGATACCACCACTCGTGTGCCACACCCTCCAAGTGTAAGGTCGCGAAACTGATGGCCTCTGTCTCGGTCATCTGGTTGAGCTTGTAGTACGTGTCTAGCTTCTGTGCCAAATCTTTGGCGGTGTATTTGGACGATCCGTCGAAAGAAGGGATGGTGAGTTTCCCAACTTTTCGGATGAAATCGGGATTATGCCCCTGCTGTTGTTGTGGTCCTCCCCTCTGCGGCTCTCTGGGGCGGTTCCTGAGTCTGAGTCCACAGTACTCAACCAAGGTCATGTCCTGATGGAAGTCACGACCCAATGCTGCGTACTCCCTCCTATACTCTGCAATGTCATCTGCACGAGTGGGCAGCCTATGTGTTAGCGGTGGTTGTGCTGCTGTCGGGGGTGCTCTTTAGAAGCTGGGGAACAAGGGCCTGGGAATCCTGCTCGCAGAGGTGTACGTGCAAGTGGGTGACTGGGGTCGACTGCCTACTTCTGAGTTCCCCTGTGCTGTATGTGGGGTTTGTGTGCCCTGGATGTCTTCCATAGCCAATCTATCAGCTACCTGAGCCAAGGATTGTAACATGGTCCGCTGACTAGCTAACATATCACTGATAACCTGCATGAAGGCTACATTTGGATCCATGGGGGCCTTACCACTGCCCTCTGGTTGCTCGTATCGGTCACCTAGCCTTCTCTCTGCTTCGTGCTCAGCCTCGCGCTCTGCTCTTCTCTCTGCTTCTCTGCGTGTCTCTTCCTCATCCTCTGAACTGGGAGGGAAAGGAGGAAAGTTAGGCCTAGGCCTTCTTTCCTTGCACCTGTTGTAAGTGACATATTCGTCACCTACGTGTTCACGGCCCTCTGGGTCTTTTGTTGCACTCATCGTCTTTAGTCACAGGCTGGCAGGACTAAAGCTCTGATACCACTGTAATGTTCCTGACTTGGCTAGTCTAGGAAACGATGCTAATGTGTGTGTAGGATCAATGGTTTACAGCATATAAATGATCATACACATAATAAACGCGACAAAGGACTGCAAAGTTTGTATTATGATATCTCTGTTGATTACAAAATGGCTGAATGCAGCTGAATAAACTAACAATACTCGACTAGATCAACAGACAAAGGATCTTATCCGAAATACAAATAAGCAACTAAAAGATAATACCCGGAATATGGGAGCACTGCGGAATCAATGGATGCGCTAGGACTATGGCAGCTCTGACGATAACTGCTGGAAGTCTGGAAAGTTCGTCGGAGCTATACTTCTCGAAATGGCCTGGAAACTGTCCCAAATGATGCGCCCTGCTCTAGTCCTCAGTACTGGTATCTATCGGACCCCTCTATTGATGAATCTAGACCCCGGATGGATACCCCTGGGGGAATGCGCCCCCCTTCTTCTGGCAAAATGCGTCCTAGTGATTCCACCATCGGAATCGAATGAGATATGTCTCAAAACGACCGCCTTGGTCTACTGGGAAATGGGTCGGACGGGTTTCCCTGAATCTGGTCTGATGCTCGCTTTGGAACCCCAAATGTGCTCGCCAAAAGTGTCGCACGTCCAAGTCCGGAAAATGCGTCCCAGTTGATTCCTCCGTCAGAATCTGATGAGGAACTAGGCAAAAGATGCGCCTTGCCCTCCTCTCAAATGGGTCGGAGGGAAATCTCGGAATTCTCCCTGGATGGGATAAGTCGACTAAAAACCCTCTCAGAAGCTGCACCCTTGCTGCTGAACACTGTATAACTGTTGTTGAAGAATGATGGAAGACCTGAATGATCTTCCCGGTGACTAGGGTGTGTCTCTCAACACCGAAATCAGCCAACTGATGTCTTCCTCCTGGAATCCACTGAACTATCTCTCATGAGATGCGCCTCTTCTCCTCAATGACAAGTCATAATCTGCATAATGATGAATTAGGTTGCTGACCTTTCCTTTATAGCTTTCCAAAACCCTAAATCATTGTTGAAACCCTAATTCACTGTTGACTTCTATTTTTAGCTCATACTGACTTAAAAGCGCTTTTTACCCTTTTTAGCTCAATGTCACTTTCCGAATATAACACCGGTGACTGAAGTGACCTCTAGTGACCTTGTTTACCCCTTTCTGGCCCTGACTATAGTCTAACGGGGCGGTTTAGACCATTAAGCCTCCTCTCTGGAGCTCCTATTTGGAAAGGGACATTACAGCCCCCCCTGTCCGGGGTGTGTGGGAAACGTGGGGAGAGTGCCCCCCACCCTGGGGCACGTGCCCCCAGGGAACATTGAGCTCTAGTGCCTATAAAACGAGGTTATCGCCTCAATTGTAAATCACTAAAATGTGATGGATATTCATTGGTTATTTGGGTACAACCTACCCACCAAGTGCATTTGAGTCTTATGTCAATCTTATGATGTGATTATTGTCTTGGGTTTGTTAATCAATAATCACATGAATCCCCCAATAGTTTCAACATTAAGGCTGTAGGCAATACCTAAGAGGTTTATGGTTATTTCTGGTCATATATTAAAGGGATAAATGTTGTGCTATACTTTGACTTAGTGTATGCCTATTTTTCCGATGTGTACTGATTGTGCCCTAATACAATTTAAAACCTGGATCTTGATGCTAGGCTAGGGTTAGGATTGGTTAACATCCATTGAGGAATAATGGTGAAGAAGCTTGTAATTCTTGATAGGGCATATCTTTATCCCGTGCACTAGAAGTTAGATATAGTGTTTATATTTCATACAGCAATATTTGTTTATATCTTAAACAAACAGACTTCATGTATATGAGTATGGAGGTAATTATCACAGTACCGTAATTTCCATAGAACTACTAGATTAGGAGGGAGTTTTCTAGTGTGATTTTCAATAAATGGCCAACATAAAATATGGCTTAAAGATTCCGAACAATTGAAAGACGTCAGCCATCCTCTTGCTTTTATTTTGGTCATGTTCAATATCGCAAATATCATTTCGGGGAATATATCACCGAGGGTCCAGAAATAAACTAGTAGGAAATACTAAGGAAAGTATCGGCAAGCATAAACTTGGACCTGTAAAACTCAAAAATATAGGAAAATTGGCAACCTGGAAAACTCAGAAAAAAAGGGAAAAATCAGCAACCTGGAAAACACGGAAAATCGGGAATATCAAGAGAAATCAGAGATATTTGCAACGCTGATCATGTTGAGTTTAGAGTTCAGCAACAATTATTTCCAGGCATAGACAATTGTACTTGTGTTGCACTGACGATTTAGCTTGCTAATACTCCTAAGCTAACAGTTCCATGCCCTCAGATGGATACCACTTTAAAACTTTAATACTTTCCCATGTAGAAATCCAGTAAGCCAGTCTGTTTATAATGGAAATTATGTTGTTTCATTACTCAGGTCTTACAGGTATATATTGAGTGATCCATCTTAAGTGATAGGCTTCAGCTATTATATCCCATTCCATAAAATATTGGTATCCTATTGAAAGTAAGTAATAACGCCTATCTCTTCCAATAATTGCATGCACTCTTCCATTTCAACACTCGAAAAAAATGACTGAAATTGCGCATCGTCCGGAAAGGCAATCAAATGCTCTTCAGACTGCCAACCTCTTTAAAAAGTAAACTGTAGTGTAACCAGGCACTTCTACATTGAAATTAAATATAGAGTGAGCTGTGAGCACTCCAAACAAACGTCACTTACAGGTGGTCCATGAAGAAGCACGTGACCAGGAAGTGGAAGACAAAGGTTGCTAAATATCCTGTCAGATTTTGGAGACAAAAGTAAGGTCAGCCCTGCATCAATGACAAACATCAAATCAGATCCCACCCCTAAATATTGCCCCAAAAACAATTGTCAAGACAATCATGATAGACAAGACAATGCATTTAAGTGAGAGAATAATGAGATACGATTAAGGGCTTCTGAAGCAGCTGCCTCCATCCAGCTCAATGAGGAAAGTGATGACCCACTGCTTCCCTCCAAGTAAATTTCCGTTTCATAAACAATTCGAAGAGGCTGTCCCAGATTCACTTCTGTTATTTTTGTAGTGGAACCATTTTCACTGTTGACTGAAAGTGTGCTCTCTCTAATAGCATAAAGCTGATTAGATTTTGTCAGAGACTTCCTGTCAGGTTGATCAACATGTATCTTACCACCTTGTGAACTTTCATTTACATCAGTCACAGACAAAAGAAACATGATCTCATCTGTAGCTTTCTCATTTCCTGCACTTTGATCAGCAACTAGTTGACCATTCTTCTGGCCTTCTCTCCTTAAATCTGGAAATACTTCAAAATGCAATACTGTTTCATTCCCTACCACCAATGATCCTAAGTCTTTTCCAGGAATACACTTGGTCAACAGACTAGTTTCTCTCATAATCCAAACCTGTAGAAGGTTTGTGCTCTGACCAGTATTAGAAACATTATGTTTCTCTTCTTCAGGAGATTGTATGTAATTAATAGCAGCAAGAATGTCCTTATGTTTAGTCCAATCAATGTTCTCTCCCCCTTTGACTGATGAATCAAATTCCTTGTTAATATATTCACTTTCAATCAGATTTTCCTTGTCCACAGCATCTGAACCCTTTTCTTTCTGAGATTGATTGTTTTGGAATGGCCTAAAATAAACAGGAGATAGTAATAATGCTGGAGGCTTAGTGATTGGCCAGGTGCATTCCTTCACAACCACCCCTGCAATAATATGAAATTTGATCAACCCGAATTGCCTCTTCACAAAAACAGGGGTCATAAGCAGACAGACATAGCATTAATACGCATTACAACCAATAATTTTGAGTCAAACCCTGAAAATCCACATGAAATCAAAATATATTTAAGCTCGTTAAGCTAATTGAAAATAGAATACTAGCTTTTCAATACCTAAAAATCAATGAAGTTAGTAACTACAATAAATTTTACAATGGACTAAACAGTAAACTTTATTTCCAATGGTTCAATAGTTCCACATTTAAAGTTTAAACCCATGGGAACTCATTTCAAGGTGAATATTCAGAATAGAATATCATCATTGAATGTTCAAGTACTGCCAATATATCATATCAGTGACTATGACTTTAAGGAAGCTATTGCACATACGAGTGTGAAGATTTGCATGAATGTAATGGCGAAGTGACCGAGCAAGCATGACATGACCTCTTGCCACTGTTTCCAAAAAGACAAGTCGACAAATAACTTGTCTGATATCCCCATTACTGTTGTCTATGCCAACACCGTTTGCTTTCTCTGGAACATATGACTGGCCCTTTTCTCTTCCATAACTCTGAATCTTTTTACTCCTCGCAGATATAGATGTTAAAATGGCCAGTTGGCCATTTATCAATGAAAATCTTTCCCCTGTTGTAGGAGAAATAAAAGCCATGGAAGTAGGAACCACACCAAATCTGATGCTTCCACACTCACATGATTGTACCAGCTTTCTGTCTAGCTCTTGAACTCGCAACAATGCCTTGGTGGTGACACTTCTATTCTGAGATTTAACTGTTTCAGTTATATTTGAAGACATGTCCTTCTTGCGCTGCTTTGGGGCCACTGCAAGTTCTGTTCCTGGCACCAATTGCACTGGCATATAACCACAAAATAAGTACTTGAGGCAATGCAAAAACAGAAGTAGAATACATAGCACATAATAAACTTGCCAACGGGACATTACATGCAGGTAACAAATCTGTCATAAATTCACAATAAATGACGATACACAACCACTCATATCCAACACTCTAAAAGAAACAATCCCACTTGCACCTGTAGCTTTTCATACTCACTATCTGTACAAACTAGTGTCACTTATTCTGCTTACACAAGTGACTAATACACCTCATCCTCATATTTTTTCTACTTTATTTGAACTCCTCCGAGGAGAATACAGAGATATATGTGCAGAACATTAGCATTGAAACAAGGATACAAAGTGACAACAAAGGACTGCAGCAAACAGGAATTGATGACATGCAATGAATAATATTTCATAGCAGAGATTTCATTAGTCAATCAGATTTTGATTTGGAGTTATCACACCCAAGCTTGAAACATATGCCCAACATAATTAGGTGCCCAGGCTCTCAAGGTTGATGTGAAATTTTTGAATTTGCATTAAAAGGCAATTCTTGAAATTTCCACATGGTACTAGAGCTGATTTGACTGAGATTGCTCTTGGTGAAGAGAGAGTTGGGTATTGTTATCACTCAAAAAATGCACCAATGGACAGCAATGACTCCAGGATCTGCAGCAAATAAAACTGAGTAATAACAAATAACCAATCAGCCCTAGGTCACTAGTTGAGTGCTTCTCCGTTCAGGCTGGAACTTAGCCAAACACGGGGGGCTTCCTTAACGTTTATGCGCTGATAATTACTTCGAAAATCTGCATGTGAGTATGACAAATCAGCACATAAATAATGGTCCTCGGTATGCATGCATGCAACCAAAGACAAGAAAATATTGATAATTAAAGAAAGCGAGAGAATTTCAACTTGCAACAGCTAAATATGAGAGGAAAATAGAAAGAATATGCACTCTAGGTGACTGATAAAATCAAAATAGAGGCATGAAAACTACCCACACCACTGCACAAGACATAAAATATTGCATCAACAAGTTAAAAAGCTGCGAGAAAAGGATAGTCAAACTTTATCTTTGTATTGGTCAAGAGATTGGCTGCATCATGAAGACAGAATACAATATTTCTGCTCAACAGAAAGTATAGGCAGCAAGAAAGAAAGAAGAGAATATGGAGAAGAAAGGCTGCTGGCTGCTCTGAAAAACTCTCTTGAATAATGGCCAATCACCCTTCCTTTATAGATTCTTGAACTCTCTAAACAAGGCACCTTAGTCATGCAAAACTATCTCTGAAGTTAAGTGGCTGAAATAAATGGAGTAAACTATTGAAATAAGCCACTTAATAGCCATAAATAAATCTCTCACTCTCACTAAGACAAAGTCACCCTGTTCCAAATTTAGCCAAACTCATGCGCCTTCCTAAACTCTCCATGTGGTGTTGACTTAACTGAAATTAAAGTGAAGATAAAGTGTTCCAAAATTATCCTAGCGCATGCGTCCTCCATGCAGTGTTGACCCAACTCGAGATAAGTTAACCTTCCCAAAATAAACTGGCTATCTAATAATACAATCCTCCTCATGCAAGAAAGTCACCCTCTCTTGCCAATAATCGTTGATGAGTCATCCATTGAAAATAGAACTGATGCATGGATCCCAATTTTATCTCACTGCCAAATTTATCCAATAAGGTGCCTAGGGTTTCCTCAAGATTAGAGTGCCTAAGGTTTGCTCAAAAGATACAGCCACGTGTCATCCAACATGGTTCCCTCACCTCCTGGGACATGTCACACTGCATGGTGCTTGGATTTGCTAATAATAGCATTGCTAAAAATAGCAGTACTCCTAAAAAATAGGAAAAGATGAAAATTGTCAGGCACTGCTAGGAGAACACTAAGAAATATAGCACACCTAAAAATAGCAACTTCTCGCATGTCAATGAAATCAGACTCATCAGATTTGACTTTTCGCAAGGAATTTAGATATATCCTCAAAATCGTCATACAAGCCCTGAAACCCTAACTGCTAAAAATAGCAATGTCTCACATGTCACCCCGAAAAGGCTCATCGACATCCTGAGCTCACAAGGATCCCAGATATGTAATCATCTCAGACATGCAGACCTTTGAACTCTGGCTCCTAAAAAATAGGAAGACTACTAAACATAGCAATTTTCCCCAAAACTGATGAATATGCCTCCAAAATGCCTCTACCTCTACAATGAACTTTGATACCTGGAAAACCTATCTTTGCTCTCTGTGAAAGTTGTCTCTGATCTCTGTGAAAGATGTCTCTGACTACCAGCTGGATGAAAGCTAGTTGGATCTTAACCCTCCATTTGCATAGGAAAATCGAGGGGCTAACAAGTATTTCAGTTGTTCTATACTTGGGAGAGGTGCTTGACCTACTATAGGTTGTTGGGTGTGAAACCCTAGTGCACTTTGGGCAAAGTGCTTGAACCCTAGAATGGATATTGTAATATCCCT
>ML825682.1:74018-85509 GCA_009831015.1 Picea engelmannii | reverse complement strand
AAAGAACAAGGGCTAAGGTGGAAATTAAGGCTATAACATAGAGGGTTTGTAAAAATATCCCTAATATCATATCCTAATCCTATTTTATCTCCTAAATCAATGCAATACAATTATCTAAGATCCTTAGTTCCTCCCCAACAACGTGTCGAAAATGACCATTTTTTTAATTCCCTTTCCTAAGGGATAAGGGTAAGCCAAATCCACTAGTTCATTTAGTTTATCAACTCGGGGTTCTATACGCTTGTGAGGCATTGTGTACTATATGTACATACCAAGGTTCATGAATTGACTAAATCAAATGCACATCAACTTCTAAATTCTATTCAAAGGGAAACATATTCATTTCGATGACTCAAAATGAATCTATCTATTCTAGTTTAAATTCAAAATGACAAAAAATAGAGATTTGAATTTTGCAAACAAAAATTAACTTCATTACAATTTAAACAATCAACTAGCTCCTATCATCGTGATTCAAAATCCAATTTATGTCTCTACTTGAGGTGATACTATTAGTGGCTTAATCTTATAGTAACACTACCTCTACTTTGTAATCAGATTGTAATAATGAGTACTTCCTATTTCTACAGCTAAGTAATCTACATGAAACAAGAACAAATATGAAGGAAGAAACTTTTTCTATCAGATAAACATACTCTAAACAAAATTAAAAACTACAACATACATATTCAACACATATACAAAGAACATACAACAATTTTCCTTTAGAGTAATCCCCCTCCAAGGGTTAAAGTTGTGCACCTATGTTATAAAATCAGACCACGCACACTATGTAACAGTCATGCATAGAAAATTCATATTGAACATATCTATTAACTAATGAAAGATTATTATAATTCCGGTAATATGTATTGTTGCCTCCTACCATAGTGAGGTCACTTTGTTTTTATAGCACAAGACAATATCTTTGTGTTTAGAACAGAAATAATAACAACCCTATGTTCACAGGGAGACTCCGATTTAGTTACACATTAAATCTTGGAGTGATGTGATCTAAATATGATCACAACCTCCTTAAAAATAAATTCATAAGAAAATAATGATAACATTTCTTGTTGAACCCTCATGCACATGAAAACCATAAATCTATCTTTCAATTGGAGGACCAAACTGACAAATTGGTTACAACATCATTCTGCTAAATTCCATTCATTGATTCCTCTGGATGAGAGTAAATGTGAAGTGGTAAATTAGTTGCAACTTGATTGAAATAAACAAATTCATCTATAGATTCCTAGATAAATGAATCAACCAGTACTCTTCAAGTTGTTACAACTTCTTGAAAGCACTATTATCTTCAATCATGTTCCTATTGAGTATGAGATGGGGACACATGCTGCAAAATATTTTATCAAATTTATTCATGACATGCATTATGGTAAGAAACTCTTAGTAATCACTAAACATAAAAATAAAAATTCAAGAAACCCTTCCTAAATTAATCATATAAACACAAAAATATTTAAAATGCAACCCATCATACCTTGTGATATGTATAAAGAAAAAATATGAGGGAAAACATTATGATTTGAAACTAGATAAAAATGGGAAAATATGTTGTTCACACTAGGAAAAAATATGTCAATTTGTGGGCTCATCAATAACATCTATCTATTTCCATTATATATTCTTATCCTAGGTCAAATAATAAGTATACCAAATGGAGAATTCAACTAGGAAAAAAATAAATAAGATGTTTAATGAATAGATTACGGAAGAATTTATGGAGTGGATTTTTCACCCTGGCTTCTCCCACACTAGGGATAACAAGATATTTAAGCTAAAAAACTAAATTTTATGAACAAGGATTTTGTTTCCCAAGTAGTGGAGGAAACTTTCCTCCAGCAATAGGACACCCTCCATAATTTGTATTTGTTGGAAAATAAGTTTGATTCAATTTTCAAAGTTGTTTATGGTATTGACATTGTGGTCTCACAACCCCAGGGTAGTGAAAATAATGAAATCAAAGATTAGGAATACTTTTCTAGGCTCAAGGGGCACTCATTCTAATTCCATCCTTATTGATGAATGCCCTATTCCTCCTAATGAAACTCGGAAGGGGATTGCTAAAGAATATGACTCAATAGGCTAGCCAATTTAAGACATATTTTCTCTATTATATGTTGACCATGGGAATGTCTATCTTTATTTTTGTTTTCATTTTATGTTATAGGATACTATTATAATTATATAGGATTTTATATAATCATCACTAGAAGGATGTAATACCTATTGATATCATTTTTTATGACTCTTTTATGTGGCCTTGGTTTCCCATGTGGTAGGCCACAATTAGGCCTACATGTAACGTTTTTTGTATAATATAAATAGAAGACTTAATTTATTTATTTTTTTTAAATCTCCATCTATAATATCCATGTTATTGGATCATTATCATCAAACTTTCTTATATCAATCTTGGGAATAAAGTAGTTCCTTGTTCCTAATTTGAATCCTCAATGATTTGGATCTCGAAGTGATGAATGATCAAGGGTTTAGGAATCAAACATCTTGTTCTCCAACTGTGTTTCACTTTTATCAATATGTGACTATGACTCAACCCTCTTATTTTCCTTATCCTCTTCTTGTGGAGGTTACTTAAGCATATGGATGAGTCTTGGCTCATTCAAAATCCCCCCTCCCCTTCATGTCTTTGAGATTATCTTTCGTATTTTCTTTGAGATTCCTTTTATTCTCTTCAAAATATTTTTTTCATATCATATCTATGATTTCAACCTTCTTTACAGTATTATCTTGCAAGATTGAAATTTTCTCTTTGAGCATAGACACCCTAAATTCCACCTCTTTATTATGTTTTTATATCAATGATGATATCCAAAGAGGTTTAAGGGGTGTAGAATGTTTTGAGGAACCCTTTTCCATGTGAGTGACAAAAAATATTTTTCTATAATTCTTCTCTTTTTTTCTTTTTATCACACTTTTTGGATAACCGAAAATAGATCCTAAAACTAAAATTATGCTAATTTAAAATTAGAATACCTTTTAAAACCATGATTTGGAGGTTATCTTGTTGATTGACATTTATCCTTATTTGTATATGATATTTCAACACCTTTGAGTGTAATTTTTTGTCTTGTAGAATATTTATATTTCCACTATATAATTCCATAGTTTTGACCAAATTCTTAAGTGTGAATAGAAAACTATGGTAATTCTCCCTTAAATTGTTGATTTTGTTCCTTTTAAGAGAGTGAGATTGAACAATTTTCCATGTATCCAATTTTTTAGATATATTTATGAATTGTGTACATAAATACTGTGGTATATTCCCTTTCCAATTTAACATGTTTTGGTTAGTTTGGATCTCGCTAGATTCCTATATGACTATTTTACCGAGAACACTTGTTTGAGACTAGTTTTAGGACTAGTAAAAAACCGTAACTTCCATAGCCTATAAATTGAAAATTGTATTGAAATAGAATCTTAAATTTTGACACATTATACTTCACATTTTCTTCTCATATCCTTAAAAATTTCTCTATCCAAAACTTCCCCAAAAACATTATAGTGAAAATGGTGGGGTGACCCAATTTGAAGGAGCCTGACCAAAGGTTATAATCTCTTGATACCAAATTTTATGAAACAAATACTGCAAGTAGCATAAAAATATAAATAAGAAGTAAATCCATGCCTTGAGAATGAGAATGAAGGATGAATAAGAATCGACTTCAAGGGGGGAAACATCCTTTTACAATATAACAAATGCACAAGATTATATGATCTATAAAACTAAGTCCTTAGTATATATAAGAGACAAAGGGTAAAATTTACCATTAAGGGGCCTAGTTTATCTATAATGAAAACAGTAACATGATGATAGAATTATAATGTCTCAATATCTAGGGCTTAACATAACATAAAATTTTATAAATGATATAAACCTCTCATCCAATTTATGAACAAGTGAGTGACTAAAGACTTGAATATTTCTAACACCTTTTTTAACAAGTATGAAATTAAACTTCAAATCCATAAACTCTACGAAGTTCTTGGATCCCCTTCCTAAAATAACTTTGAATTTGAATACATGTGTCTCCCTAAAAAATAAAACACCACTAACCCCGCTAATTCAAGGATCACCTTGAGAAGCCCCATTAAAGTTTTCCCATGCTCCTGACCTATCTACCTCTTCCACCACAAATTTTCTTTGAGGATTTTCATTCTTTGTTTGTTTAAAACTACTAAGAATATCTGAAGCCTACAAAGAACATAGAATAGATAGAATGAACTTATCCTCAAACAAAATTGCATTCCTCGTGAGCCAAAATCCTTATGAAATTATAATTGCTAAATATTTATAGTGCTTTAAATTTATGTTCTTACATCCAGATCTTAAGAAACCTTCCAAAGAGGCACCCCTCAATACATATTTCAGACTAGTAATTGACCCCATTTTTTTCACACCTAAACAACATAAGGGAATAATATAAATAAATGAATAATATAGTATGTAATATCCTTACAAAGATAACATATACTATGACCACATTTTTTTTTTCGCTTACTGTCCCATACGAGAACCTTGTTTCTTAGTCCCAACTAAATTCCCCATGCAATTGTATTTGGAAAATATTTATAGTGATTTAAATTTATGTTATCACGCCAAGATCTCAAGCAACCTTCCAAAGAGTTTCCCCTCAAGACATCTTTGAGAATAGTAATTGACTCCACTTATTTCCACACCTAAACAATACAAGGACATAATAGCAATAAATGAATAATAGTCTCCTTATAATTCTTCCAAAGTGAACATCTAATGGGACCAAATAAATTTTGTTCTTCCATATTGTCACATGTCATAACCTTGTTTCTTACTACTAGCCACATAAAGTTCCTTGACTTAAGAGGGAATTTAAATTTCTGTACAATTTTGTAACACTACTCTAACTCCCCCACTAAATCATCTTCAGAGAGAGACTTATGCCCTAGCTTTGGGATATAATGACCACTTGTTGGGTTTTTCAACCAAATCAAATCATTTGTAATATAACTAATGTATATTATATTTATTATTATTTAATAATATGTTATAGGTTTGTTATTATGTAAATAGACATTATAATGTAAATGATAAGTCTATCATAAGTCATGACCTTTTCCAAGGACATGACTTATCATTCCCCACATGTATTTATATACATGTATTGTATCTCATATGATGTGAAGTAAATATGTAAAATGGATAGTAAATAAAGTAATATTTATTATGGTTATATGGAATTATGTCATGCATTCATGATGTTCTCATGAAGTGGACCACTAGATCCACTTCATTTGGTCAATTTTTTTATTGTTTCCCTAATCTTTGATAAGGTGGATTTTGTTGTGGCATAAAAAAGAGAGAAAACAAAAGAAAAAAAGTGTTGCAAATAATCTTGAGGCCGATGGACCATTCTTTTCTCTTAATAAATAAAAAATAAGGGAAAACAAAAAGAAAGAAAGAAAAAATTAGGGAAAAGAAAGAAAGAATTAAAATTTGTGGTTTCAAAAAAACCATGGCAATTTCCCATGGTATTGGGAAAATACTATAAGGAAAAGAAGTAAAAAAAGTGAAAGTTAAAAAAAAAAAGGAAAGGTAAAATTTGATTTTACTGTTGGTGGTTTACAGGCCCATGGTTTTGGTAAACCATTGGCCCATGGTATTTTCTTGGCCTATGGTTTTGGTAAACCATTGGCCCGCAATTTTTTATGTTATTGTTCTTATTAGAAAGTGACACAGAAGGAGAAGTATTTCATAAGGAGTATTTTGAAAATTGGGAAACAATATTTAATTATTTTATATTAAAGTATTAATATAAAATTAAAATACACTTCAATAATATTAATAACTTTATATTAAAGTATTAATAAGTATTTCATAAGGAGTGAAATGTAAAATAAGGGTCAATTCACTTTTGGGTATGTTTTGGAACTAATCAATATTGTTATATGTATGTTAGGGAGGATCCAAAATGATACCCTAAGCATTGTCATTGACCTTGCTAGTAGTTGGAACTATATTGATATTAAATTACCAAACAAATTACAAATTATGAAAGAGGAAGTGAAAATATCTCTTAAAAAATCATATGGTGATGATATTAATAATTTAGAATTAAACATCGATGAGTGCTCCCCAAAATGAAATTTTTTTGTGTTACAGACCATGGAAGTTGATGTAGTCCTAGAGAACCCTTGGTCAAAATATATTGGTACTTTTACATCAATATTGATAAAACGTACATAGAATTTGAGCACCTTACCAATAAGTTAATGTTGTGGGACTTTAATTCGAAGCACCTTGCTCTATCATTGAATTCAAATCAGAATGAAGAACAAAATCACACATAATTAATGGAAAATTTAAATGAATTGAATATAATTATTATTAGCAAAAATTAATAAATTGTGCAAAATCGAACATAATTGGAGAAGCAAGATACATAAATTCATAAATTTCAACAACAAATTAACGAGTCACGACAAAAATTAGTAATATTAAAGCATTCATAAAAAAGAGTCTGAAAATATCAATAAAGAACTATTGTCCAAAGATGAAGAATTTTTTCATTTGAGAAAAATAATAATAAAAGTCTACTTGTAGATATGAAGAAATTGAATAATAAGAGGAAGGCACAACATGAAACCCAAACCATGGATAAGGGCACTAGCACCAACTTGATCGACATGGAAAAACCTAATGTTATTAAAAATGAAGTTGTATCAATGAAACTATTTCTAGAAGTCGATCTCAACAAACAGTTATATGGTAAAGAAACATCCAGAGATTTAGTTGAAGTTGACATACCATTGATCACCAAAAATAAATTCATAGGTCAGTCAAAGGATGTTGTCGCACCAATAAATACAAAAACATCATATATCATCATGATGACTCAGGTAAATCAAGACAAGAATAAACCAGACATTAAGAAGGATAAAATTCCTAGGCATCCAAAGATATATGTGCCTCGAAGCAAAAGAAAAAAAGATATCCAAAATCTTATCATGAGAGAGTTCCAAAAAAATCCACCTTGGATGGATTGATTCTTTTTCGATGTGTCATATTGTTCGATAATTTGATTTTTGTATCGCCACATGTATTCAAATTTATCTAATCCATAGTTGTTATAAAACAATGGAATTCTATCAGAAGTGTTTCTCATTCTATATGCTTTGAGGACAAATCATTTTTAAGGGGGGAATACATGTAATATTTTTATGACCCAAGGGGGCATATATATGGCTAAATTTATATGATATGACCCCAAGGGGGGGAATATATGGGCATAAATGTACATGTAATGTGTAAATAGATATGTAATAGGGTTCGCCTAGTAATAAATGGGCCTTGTGTGCAACTGTGAACAACTATATATAAGAGATTGTGTATTCATTATTGGGGGATGTGAATTGTGAAGTATGAATGGTATTTGGTTATTTGGATGGGCTTCCCCTATTCTTTAAGGAGTTATTGTGAAACTTATCTATATTGGAGTTGTGCACCATGATCACATTTTTTACATGGTGTGTACTTATGCTATTTTATGATATTTTGAGCATTTGGATCATTACATTTGGTATCAGAGCATTGGTACTAGGGTTTTTCTTCCTCAATACAGTCATTTTGGAATTTTTGCTATAAATTTTTCTCAGATCCACTTCAAAAGGATAAACTTGGAGGATATTGATAATAATTATCATAGTACATTTGGTACAAATTTCATCTTCCAAGTCATTTTTATTTTGGAGATAGACCCTTTGGAAGATAGTGTATTTGACTTGTCCTATTAACTAGCCTCAAACATGTGTTTCAGGTAAAACAGTCATATTGTCTTCAATGAGGATAAAAATGGAGTGATAACACTTGCATTGGATAGTGGGAAGTATGTATTATTTCAGGTGCAATATTCATAATTTGATATAAATAATTTTACGCGGGGCAATCTATACACGTACACTCTCCTGGAAAGGACAAAAATAAGAAAGGTGTGGGGAAGTTACCATAACTTCCACTTGGCACATCCAATTTTGGTATGACCTATGGAATTGTTGAGAATCCATTTCAGAGTACTACATGTCACAATTTTAGACTCAGAAGGGAATAAATTGAAGAGATACATCAAATAAAGGTCGTCTAGGAGGACAGAATCCAAATAAGGGTTTTCAAAGGTATGTTCACTTAAAACTATCATAACTTTTGATTGGAATGTCCGATTGAGATGATTAAAAAGAAATTGAAAGAGGAAACCTATAATATTATATGGGAACAAGGATTATAACTATTTGAGATCATTATCCTTAATATATTGAGGTTGTAAGTTGAGGATTATAATTAGACCTCAATTAATAATCAATGGAAATGCCTAACTTTAGTGGAGATGAAGATAAAGATGAAATCATTCATGGGGAATGGTTGAGAATTATATGGAAAAATCACAAGACTCCTTATTTGATAGGTATTTATTTTAATGGTGAAGCTATTAATTGGTGGTACAGCCTTGACGAAGGTACTAGATGAAGCGCCACATGGGAAGTTGTTGTGAGTGGGAAATCCCCCTATGGACTAGCACTTAGGATTTTATCATTCATGCAGAAAAGACCTAAAGATTCCTACTTTTTTACATCATCCCGGACCTAATCCCCATTATTCTTAAGAAAATACATGGTTAAGAATATCAAGTGAACATACCTTATTTCCGTCGTTTGGTATCGATCCCTCTGTTGGTTGTGGATCCTGATTATCTTCCTAATTCAGAGGTATTTTACTTTCAGTTGTGTTTATACCCCATGAAGTATTTACACCCGAGAAGTATGTACACTCTTCCATGTGGGGGAGTGCAGAGGGGGGGTACCCCCTCTGCGGGGTCTGGGGGGCTATCCCCCGGGCTGGGGGGTCTAGGGGCAAGCGGGCCCCTAGCGGGGGTTCGGGGGTGAATCCCCCGAAGGAAAAGTTGCCTTGTAAATGTATATTGTAATTTCATTGTAAATCTGGACTGTTCATTATAAGGTCGAATATCTAATGGTAGAGATTATGTTAGGGATTTTTTTCCCTAAAGGCAACCCTCTATTATGAGGGAAATGTATTTCGGCTATGGTTGATGGTGAATATTGTATTTTGAGATAGGAGACTATGAGAGAAAGAAGAGAAAGTTACAGCGGGTTTGTCATAGGTTGTATCCCTTCATATGTTGGATAATAATAAAGGAAGGAACTGGCAATTTCTCTAGTGGACGTAGCCCACACTGGGTGAACCACATAAATATATGTCTCTATTGTATTTTGTATCTTATGTGTTTTTTTTCCGCATTTGTTTTATTTTATTTCTCCACAGTCCTGTTTTTCTAACAACTGGTATCAGAGCGAAAGGTAACTCATAGGAAAAGAGGGTTCTTGGTTCGAGTGGGATCCATGTCAGAAGATGGAAAGTTTAGGGTGAGAAATTTAATGGCCAAAACTACCAGTTATGGAAGATGCAGATGGAAGACTATTTATATCAGAAGGATCTATTCCTACCATTAGGTGGAATAGAAAAGAAGTCGGCGGCTACGAAGGACGAAGTATGGGAGATTCTTGATAGAAAGGCTCTAGGAATGATACGACTGAGCCTAGCAGCATTGGTGGCTTTCAATATTTCAAAAGAAAATACAACGAAGAGTTTGATGGATGCATTGGCCAAATTGTATGAAAAACCCTCGGCATCCAATAAGGTATTTCTAATAAAGAGATTATTTAATATGAATATGTCGGAAGATGAGTCTGTTGCAGATCATTTAAATGATTTTAATACGGTTACTAATCAACTAAGTTCTGTAAAAGTGGACTTTGATGATGAGGTCATGGCTCTTCTAATCTTGTGCTCATTTCCAGAAAGATGGAATGGCTTGGTCATGGCTATAAGTAACTCTGTCTCTGGTTCAAACACTTTAAAATTTGATGATGTTGTTGGTGTTATCCTTAATGAGGAAATGTGAAGGAAAAGAACAGGTGAGACATCAATAAATGAGTTGAACATGGAGAATAGGGAAAGACAAAAGGATAGAGGAAAGGGTTGCGGGAACCATGGGAATTCTAGGAAGGGTAGATTCAAATCTAGACTTGGAAAGATAGAGTGTTGGAATTGTGGGAAGAAAGGACATCTGAAGAAAGATTGCAGAGACCCAAAGAAACAAAGAGATGGACAACAGGAGAGAAATCAAGAAGCAAATGTAACAGGTGAAGTGTTTCAAGATGCTTTGAATATTTTTGTAGATAATATTTCTGAGTCTTGGGTAGTAGATTCAGGGGATTCATTTCATGCCACACCCCATAGGAAACATTTTCTAGATTATGTTCAAGGTGATTTTGGACAAGTTCATTTGGGTGACGATGCACCATGAAAAATTGTTGGAATGGGAAAGGTAAAAATAAAGCAACGCAATGGAAACCAATGGTTGTTGAAAGAGGTAAGACATGTTCTAGATTTAAGGAAAAATCTAATTTCAACAGGGCAGTTGGAAAGTGAAAGTTGTATATCCTTATTTACAAATAAGACGTGGAAGGTCATCAAAGGATCATTGGTGATAACGAAAGGAGAGAAGGTAGGTACATTGTATTTATGTACTAGTAATACTGACTCTTGTATCTCTTTAGATTCTACAGGAGTGGATACAACACTATGGCATCATAGGCTTGGACACATGAGTGAGAAGGGGATGCAGATACTTCACAAAATAAATTTGTTTCCAAATCTTAAACAAATTGATTTGGACTTCTGTGAACATTGTGTTTATGGAAAACATAAGAGAATCAGATTTCTCAGGGTCGGAAAAGAAAAGAAGAGTGAAAGGTTAGAGCTTGTGCATACATATGTATGGGGACCAGCTCAGGTATCATCTCTTGTTGCCTCTCATTATTATGTTACTTTTATTGATGATGCAACTAGAAAAACTTGGTTTTATTGCATTCAACAAAAATATGATGTTTTTGATACTTTTAAGAAATGGAAAGCTTTGGTTGAGAATGAGACAGGAAAAAAGTTGAAGTGTCTCATATCAGATAATGGAGGTGAATATTGCAGCAAGGAGTTTTATGATTACTATTCATACCATGGGATTCGTAGAGAGAAGACAGTTCCAAGAACACCACAAGAAAATGGTGTGTTAGAAAGGATGAACATGACAATCATGGAGCGTGCAAGGAGTATGAAATTGGATGTTGGTTTTCCCTTACAGTTTTGGGAAGATGATGTAGATACTATTGTATACTTAATAAACAGAGGACCTTCAAGCTCTTTGGATGGTATAATTCCAGAGGAGGAATGGACAAGAAAAAAGGTAAACTACTCCTTTTTGAAAACTTTCGATTGTGAAGCATTTGTCCATATTGATAAAGAAAATAGAACAAAGCTTGAGGAAAAATCCAAGAAGTGTACCTTTATTGGATATGGTGTTAATGATTTTGGTTATCACTTATGGGATTATGAAAATAA
>ML825682.1:0-64917 GCA_009831015.1 Picea engelmannii | reverse complement strand
CTGAGAGACTACAAGGTATAAAGGAACCTCACCCCCCAAAAGAGGAGTGGGATCAGCTGATGACTACATCAGTGTGACCACTTTCGCAACCAATGGTTGAATAGGTTGTGAGATTACAT
Source organism: Picea engelmannii (assembly GCA_009831015.1). Classification (NCBI taxonomy): domain Eukaryota; kingdom Viridiplantae; phylum Streptophyta; class Pinopsida; order Pinales; family Pinaceae; genus Picea; species Picea engelmannii. Next base: position 64,798 of record ML825682.1, on the reverse strand, counting down.
GGTCTAAAGGTACCTCACCCCCCAAAAGAGGAGTGGGATTAGTCAATGATTGCATCTACGTGACCACTTTCTCAACCAATGGTTGAATAGGCTAAGAGACTACAAGGTCTAAAGGCACCTCACCCCGCAAAAGAGGAGTGGGATCAGCTGATGATTGCATCAGCATGACCACTTTCGCAACCAATGGTTGAATAGGATGAGAGACTACATGGTCTAAATTCACCTCCCCCCTCAAAAGAGGAGTGGGATCAACCGATGTCTGCATTGGCGTGACCACTTTCTCAACCAATGGCTGAATATACTATGAGGAAACCTCAACAGACTCAGAATCAGAAGAGCTTGCAGACAGGGACCATAATCTTTGTACCTCTCGAATGCCAGGGAATAAATGAGTAAGGTGATCTCCCTTGCAAAGCTTACAAGGGAACTTAGGCTTACATCCTATCCATATAGGTTTCTCAATAGAATCAATTCCCCCACATGACTAGCAATGGATGGTTTCACATCTCCAACATGAATTGTAGAGGTTGGTGATGGGTCGATAACATGACTCACAGAGGCTACAGACCTATTGCCATTATGACTAATAGGGACTGGAATTTTCCCCCCAGCATGACATGCAGATGGTGGGTGATTTCCCCCAGCATAACTTGCAGAGGTTGGGTTTTGGTCTTCAACGTGACTTGCATAGGTTGTTGACCTATCTCCAACATGACTCGCAGAGGTTGGTGATTTCTTCCTCCTATTCTTCCTCTTTCTATTTCGTTTAGACTTTCGGTTACTAGTAATTGTACTTTCACTAGAGGTGGGAGAAGGAGGAGGAGGAGACTGTTTTTTATCAAGAAACATCAAGAGGGTGCCCATGACTTAAGTTTCTTAACTGAGAAGCATCAAGAGCATTTGGGACATTTGCAATGGTACCCAACCAAACCGGTAGTCCCACATTCAACCTAGGAATGTACAAAGTGGCCATCAAAGGGACACCAACGTTTTTGAAGAAGGGAAAAGCACAAGAATCCCCTCGCGAAGGGGTTCCTTGGTTGGTATGGTTGGGAAAATTAGCCATGAAAATCCTATGCACAGGTTCTCCCCTTGCGGGATCGTTCAAGTCTATAAAAGTCTCACGCACTGACTCTGGCAAACCAATGGTATCAAAAAACTGCCTATAAAGAGGCAGCTCCATGTTTCTAAGAAGAAGACAAAAAATTCCTCACGATCAGAGAAGTGGGCGGTCTACCACCATAGGTCAAAGACCCAAATCCATGGCTGACTAACTCACTATGGAAAACTAGGGAGCACAGAGAACATACTAAAAGCTCCTAAAGAAAAATCAAGCAAACAACTAACTAGTTGGAAGAACAGTTACACCAACCAACACTAGAGAAACTTACCAGTGCAAGTGCAACTCGAAAACGAAAGCACCCTCAGAGTATACTTTGCAAAGCGTGGCCCGATGTCTGCCCTAGGTACTATGGTATACCCCTACGGTCACCTGTGTAAGTCCCTAAAATAAAGGCAACTAGGTTGCCATCTCGTGAACAATCACCAGGCGGGTATAGTCAACAGTCGGGTGGACCACAATGAGAAGGGTATCAAGCCTGAAACCTATCAAGGGTATCAAAAGCAAGTGTTCTAGAAGACGACTGAGGACATTGAACAGATTCGAGACCCACAAAGCTTCGTGGAAAATGCGATCAACGAAATCCCAAGACAAGTCCTCTATATGTGTTCCCCACTACACTTGGTCCAGCTTTGGAGGGGTTATCTCCACTACCTTTCCACACACAACCTCATGTTTACCCCCTATATTAGAGGGGGGTCCCAGATAACTTCCACAATACTAGACTTTTAACACTCCCTAGCACAAACTCTTATGTATGTTTTTCATCCTTGAAGAGTTTCCTCTCTAACCTAAATCAAGGCTCTAGGCTAATCTAGTTGATGGACCCTACAAACATAAAGTCTAGTAAATTTTAATTAACATTCTTTTTACTGGCTTGATTTACTCAAAAAGGGTACGGTAGTGCAACTGATGTTGTTAAGACTCTTGTGAAAAATGATGAAACTTATATGAACAATAGCAAAGAATCATTATATTTCTTTTTTTTTCCTTTTTGAAATGCTTTTAAAATTACAAGAAAGCATAATGCTATGCTAATTTCTTTTTCTTTTTCAAATAACAATGCAAAGAAAATACCAGGAAAGAAAGAGATCTAACATACTAAGTTTTTTTCTTTGTATTTTCTTCCAATCAAAGAAAAAATAACAAAAGATTATAAAAGAAACTGATGAATGCACGATTCATGGCCCCCCAATTGTTTTTTAAAATGAAACTCATTTTTCTTAAAATTTCAAGCTAAAAATAAGTTTAAAAATCTAGGAAACACAAAAAATCTTTTAAACAAAAAAGAAAGCTATGCTGGAATACAACCTAGGCTAAAACTGCTTATGACAGAGACTGGCAAGAAACAAGAAAAACCTAGGAAGTAAAAACTTGACAGGGAAGAGGATGATTGCCTCCTCAAAAGTTTCTAGACAGACATGCGACTGTCACTTCAACAGCCAACGTATTCACGTGGGCTGCCCAAACACAAGATGCATATGCACACATTCAAGCCCACCACAGGTCGTGTGTGCCTATGTTTTTCCTCAAAAAAGGAGGACAAGCAGCTAAGCTTAGGTAGGGAGTACTGGTATTGAAAACCAGAACCCCTTAAAGGTGCAAAAACTTACTTTGACAAAGAGGAGGAAAGAAAATTTTATCAAAACAAAGCCAATCCTGAGGTTTTTACCTGACTATGGATTGTTCAATCAGAGACCTAGAAAGACCCAGAAGATCCCTGAGAAGGATCACTTTTGTAGGGGAGAGGATGACCGCCCCTTCCTAAGAAGTATTTCTTGGGTTCTCAAACACGCAATTATCTCTTCATCAGCAGGCGTACATACGCGGGCTGACTAAAGGTAGGGCGCATGCATACGCGGAAAGTCCCACTACAAGGCGTGTATGCCTTTTAAGACTCTCAAAAACATAAAATAAATAGTCTTGTAAGTAGAGCAGGGAATACTGTTATTGAGAACCAGAACCCTTGAACACTCAGACTTCTTGCAGAAACTCAAAAAAGGTAGCATAACCAATAAAAAATACCCAATAAAAAATCCCCAAAGAACCCTAGAGAGTCCCCAGTATGGTTGCGAATTTTGTTGTGAGTGGGAAATCCTCCTATGGACTAGCACTTAAGGTTTTATCATGCATGCAGAAAAGACCTAAAGATTCCTACTTTTTACCATCAACCCAGACCTAATCCCCAATATTCTTAAGCAAATACATGGTTAAGAAGATCAAGTGAACATACCTTATTTATGGCGTTTGGTATCGATCCCTCTTCATGCTTGTTCTCTCTTTGATTGCAACTCTCCTCCCAAGGATGACCTGCATTCACAAAAGACAACAAATAACTCCACATGCATTTGATCTACGAATTAATGGGTTAGATATTTAATCAACATGTACGCAATAAACAATGAAAACCTCATATGGTGGGACGAGAAAAGTACTTCTTTATTATTAACTTCACTAAAGAAACTTACAATGATGAAGCTGACCACTGCTCCATGAATCTGGTCCTGGGCTCCTCTTTTACTGTGAACCAACTACTAACACACTTTATTCTCTTCTTCGTTGAAATCACAAAATGGTTACAAAATCTTGGGCAAAGGGGAATATGAATTCGGGTAGAGTTTCTTTACTATGTTTTTCCTCCTTTCAAATGGGACCCCTACCCCTTCTTTTATAGGTTATAAGGAGCTAGGTATTTGGTCAAATGGTCATCCATGCATGGCCAAAAGGTTTAGTTAACTTACCCAAAGCTATGTGTTTTGTCAGCAACTTTCCTTTTTTCGTGCTTTTGTAGGTACACGTGGGTTGTCTTGGGTCATCTAGCGTGTACGCGGATGCAGTAATGGAGCAGGGCGCATGGGCCTTTATAAAAGGGGTTTTTATGAAGTGTTGTTCAATAGTGTTTTGACAAAGAATGAATATGAGATGTCCTAATGCCAAGTAAGCATGTCTGGTGCAAATTAGGGTTATAACAGAAGTATTTCAAGAATTATTCTCAAACAAATGGATCAATGATCCAAGTGGATATTGGTGGCCACGCACCTATTCCAACTGGCTCCTCTTATCCATTTTTATTTCAACACATTCTTCTATACTTATTTATAATTGTGGGTTCTACACTTCTGGGGTTGTCTGAAGCCCTACACATCTTCGAGGTGGATACCAGTGCCCTCTCACCTAATCAAACTAGCTTATTTTGTATGTTTTCATGTCATCACATCTTGTTGTACGTCCAGGGCCATTTTGGAGGCCTAAAAAATGTTTTTTTATCTCTCCATAGTCAAACTATAGACAAAGTTAGGTTTTTATGGAATAATGTGTAGTTCTCTAAAATACCTTTCTAACAAGCTATCACGCGCCTAAAATGGAGGTTATATGCAAAATTTATGACCTCGGGAAGTTGAGGTACCAACTTACCCATAGGGGCCCACATGACTTTTGGCATTTCACCTCCTAGGGTTAGGTTTTTGGATTTATAGGGTTTTGGAATTCATAAGTAATATGAAAAAGGTCTCTATATCCTCATAGTAATCATTTTACTTAGACGAATGCACGTAGCAACCACATCTCTGTTGTAGGTGAATCCCCCTGTGGACAAGTGGATTCCCTCTTGGCCTCTAGACTCCTAAGGCCAAGACAAAAAAGTGCTTAACATGGACACTGACTTCCTTTTAGATCTACTCAAGCTAATAAATGAAAGAGAAGGAGAAAGATATGTACCTTATTAGCGACGTATGTCCTTGCAAAGTCCTGGCTGAGCTTATATCCTAAGCTCCTTGATAGGTCCTGCAAAACAAGCAAAGGTACAAAACACTTCCTACTCTACTGAAATTAGCTCACTCATAGATCCACCTATGTTACACATGATTTTGGTCACTCTAGTGATGTCTCTGCTAGTGATGTACTCAGGATCCCACAAGGACTTTTTGCTTGGGAAAAGTGACTGTTGTCTTCTTCCAAAAACACATTTTTAAGATGAGTTCGGAGGCTGCCAATATTATAGGGTGTGAAAATCCTCCATTATCGCAGGAAACCCACACTTGAGGTGCGAACTATTCGCAGTCTTCTCTATAGATAGGGTGAAAATATGTTTTTAAGCTTGAAAAGGAGAAGAGGTCACGAAGGTTCTAGAAGGGGATCCTCTAGAAAATGAATTGGCATTCGCATGGTTGGCATCCTACTGACTTCTTAGATTTAGTGGGATCATCCTCATCCATGTAACCATCTCTCCATCTCCTATATATTGAAAGGTTTCTCATGGAAAAGGTTAAGAAAGATTGAATTAAGAATTGGTGAAAGAATTTTGTGAAGAACCCTGCTTGGATAGAAGCTTGAAGACTCTATTTGGTCTTTCAAGTTGTGTTGGATATTCTTCATGCAAGTGTAGAGAAAGTGTGTGTGTTGGAACCAAGGTTCACTGAAAGGAAGCTTGCGACATCTAGGCGATCCGGTTGTATCTTCTACTTTCATTTAATGTAATATAGCGACATGTCCCTTTCCCATAAAATCTCTCTTACTTTATTGCATAACTCCTTGATCATATGCATAGGTTCATATTGAATATACTTTGCTATCTTCACTTTGGTTGGTTTGTGGTGTCTTGGACTTGATTTCACAAGAGAACCGGAGTGAAGCGGGAACAACAAAGACCTAAGGAAGTGATATAAAGTTATGTCACTCATTCCTTCTTATTAGTAGATTCAATGACTACAACTTAGGGAAAGAGTCATGTCTTGTCCTGTTTTGTTCTAGATCGAGGTGGATCTAGGGAGATCCATTAGTGTTCGCACCTACTGATTTATCCGATAACAAAATTGGCGACTCCACTGGGGATACAAACCATTTTGGTGTTTTTTTCTTGGTCATTTACTCTTAACCTACCATTTTTCATTCCCAATCAATCTCTGAGTCTTGAGGAGACCCTTACAGACTCCCTGGATCCAGAAGTTCCCTCAGAAGTTTTTTCTTTTTTCCAAAATTTGCTTGATTATAGACCTTCTCTCACTGCACCCTTTTGTAGCCTGCGAGAATCACTAAAGTTTTCACCCTAGTGTTCAGTTCAGTGCAAAATTCTCGCAGTCTTCCTATTTCTAGCCTACGAGAATCCTTAATTCTCGCACTGTAATCCACCGCCATCCTGCGAACTCACTTGTGAAAATTTTGGATTAAGTCTTTTGTGTCCTTAGATGCCCGGATTTGTTTGTGTGTCTAGGAATAACTTCTCTGGCCAGTGATTGAATGTTTCTTGACTTCAAATCTTGCGAATGATTAGTTTTCGGAAATCAAAATCTCTTCTTGATCATTTTTTCTCAATTTTTACTTCTTGACCTTTTCTTAACAAGGGTATAATCTCTGGTTTTGAAATTTGAGTGCTTGTTTGGCCGAGAGCCTTTGATTGGATTAAAAGTTGAGATTAATTGTCCTTTTCAATTTCTTATTACTTGGAAAATTTTTACTCATGTGCATTTGAAGAGACTTCTCTTGTCAGTTTGTTATTTTTATCTTCATTGAAAGAATGATTTGGGTGTTTGTTGTGTTTTTCTTTTTCGTTGGTTGCTTGTTTTTTCTTAGTTCCATCCCTATTGTTTGGTTTCTAATAAAAAATTAAAGACATTCTTTTTTAAGCACCCTTGTATTCAAAAAATATTGGCATTCAAGGATTGAAAGACAATGAATAGGAAATTTGCATTGTTCATGATTGTTTGATATTACATTTCAAAGAAGATCATACATCGTAGTTCGCATTGTTCCAGAAAACGCCTCTCTCCCTCTTGTAAATAGGATTCATCGAACAAAAAATTTGTATCATTCATCCTTATTTACGCATTGTTGGGTCAGAGTCTCACATAACATTGGTTTCATTTCCGTCTCATTTTGAGTAACAACAACCTTTAATAATATTGCACAACTTTAAAATTCAACTAGTAATTTTTTATAGGTCTCTTTTACACCAACATTAGCTAGGCTAGAGCTTTGGAATAGGCAATGAGACACACTCTCCAAAGCACAAAACACACAATAGAATCTTGTGATAAGGAGTGTCAAAATTCCATTTGCAACATTGTGTCCTGGGAAGACCTTCTCACACAAGGGTCAAACCTGAGGTCGCATCGATATTGATAGAGTTACTCACCTTGCTTTGTTGATATCGGTGTAGATATTGTACATATTACAGGGGTCACTTGAAGGTATACCCACAATGATGAGTGGAAGCCTCTCAAGATGATTTTGGGCTAGATACCATGCCCTTGCATGTGGATCAGACTGTCAATTGTTCCCCAGGCATCATTGTTGTTTGTGGTAACCTTAGTAGCCTATCTTCTTAGGGTCTTACACAAGGTGACTATGAAGGGGTAAGTCTTCACGGTACCTGGAATCGATGTTGGCCAGACTCTCTTGGGATCCTTAGAGGGTATACCCACGATTATGTGTGTGAGCTTGCACTGGGGTGTAAGTTTGTTAAGCAGGTCGTCAATGTAACTTTTCCACCCTAGCCCTGCCCCTTCTTGTCTCGTCATCATGACATTGGATTTCATCACCAACTAGTGAATTCGGAATTGGAAGGTCTTGTTTGCTTGGTTTTTCTTCCTAGATTTTACTAGCGCATGTTTTTTGTTTACCCAAGTTGGACAAATAATTCATTTCGTAGGATTCTAACTCGATCACAATTGACCCTCCACACCGTTCATGTAGAATGCAAGGCTTACCCCTAGAATATCTAGAAGGTTCTCAACCCTTTCCTACCAAATCACCATAGGGCTCTCCTCAACAGAGTGAAGTCCAAGACATTGCCACTCCACAAGTGGAAAGAACTAATTCTCTAGAACAGTTCGGAATCACCAATTCTCGAGAGGACTTTCGACTTCCTCCCGACTCCGGGAGACGTATTGTGCAAGTGAATTCTTTCGGAGATATAGTTTTTTAGTCTTCTGGATCACCAACCGAACCTTTCACAGGACATGAGGGTCAAGATCCCTTTTGGACTACTGGCAATTTTAGACGGGATCTCTTTTTCTTAGGAGCAGGCATTGATATCACTGTCGCACCTGAGCTACCCGAAACATCTAATCTAGACGCGGTACCTTTTAAAACTGCCTATTATTTTTCTGGTATAGACGCTCTTCCATATGACCACATCTTGACTATTCGCCTACAAACGGTCCATTACACAATGGTCCCAGATACTACGATTCCTCGCACCAGGACTACGGTGACTAGACAAGCCCCCATTGGCACACCGCTTACACCCAGATTCACCCTAACACTTCCACCCGAATATCATGCATTGGATGCTTCTATTCCCGCTCCTACATAAATCTCGTCCAGGACTACTGGCGTTTCCACTCCTTCTAGGCACCATCTCCTTCCCAGTTTCATTCTGACACTTCCTCCACCCCCTTTCAAAGGACCTTTTTCATCCTCTATCAGAGGCACTGATCCTAGTGGCACCATCCCGTCTTTCACACCTAATTACCAAATTCTTGTTGGTGGATAATTTCACCAAGGAGGCCAAACTCAACCCCCTTTGGAAGGACAAATCCCAATTGGGATGCAACCCCCGATTGGAGGGAAACCCCCACCTACCCCACCATATGGACAAAACATACCTCCATCCTTCACCCAGTATTGGAATTATCTTATTCAACATAATCCTCACTCGACTGGGGGGAAACAGCCTCAATCTATCTCCAACATACCCCCTAGTACAGACCAACCCTATCCAAGTATGTCTAATCCTATTTGGGGATCGAATTCTATACCCCACACCCTTGTTCAAGGGTACAAACCTATGAATTACTTGCCTCCACACCAACAACTGAATCTGCTTGGATCTTCGCATTATATGAAAACTTCTTATGGTCCCACTAGTCTATCGATGAGACTCCCTCCCCAAAGTCACCAGTACCCACATGTGAATAGACAGTTACCCTTCTTAGCCACCCTGGACCTCCTAGATCTGTCGATAATTTTAAATGATCTAATCCATCATTCTCCTCAATGTCCCACCATACCGGCCAAACTACCATCCGATATCCCTAAATTCGATGGTAAACCATGAGAGGACCCAAACAATCATGTAATGACTTTTCACCTCTGGTGCTCATCCAACTCCTTGATGGATGACTCTATTCGTTTATGCCTTTTTCAGCGAACCCTCATAGTTTCTGCCGTGAAGTGGTATATAGAACTACCATGAGGCTTCTTCACCGACTTCAACACCCTTTCTATGGCTTTACTCACCCACTACCAGTTACCGATCCGCTACAAAATGAGAACCAAAATTTTTATTTCTTTCAAACAAACCAAAGCCACTCATATCTATGATCACATTCATGAGTGGTGACGGAGACAACGTCTCATCAAACTCGAACTTCCCGATCAGTGGCTGGCAGAGTGGTTCATGAAATAATTCATGAATGACATCGCTCATGACATCGCCATGGGCGGAGTTGTCACAGAAGAACAGGAAATTAGTCATGCCCAATACCTAGACCTTGTTTACTCACAAACGGGTACTCTTTATGAATTACTCCCTAACGCACCTCATCCTTCTATTTCTTCTACTTCAACCACTCTCATTGCTTCTCATTTTGTTGATGGTGTGATTGGCACTTTCCATGCCCAACCACATTCTGTCCAAACCTCTAGCAAAAATCCCAAATCCATTTCTTCTAATGTTCAAAATGCTCTATCTCCTACCCCTCCCACCGACAAGACTTCTGAGGTGAAATCTGTTCAATCTACCCCTACCAACAAAAGTAAATATAAAAAAGGAAAGGGTAAGAACAAGGAGGATAAAAATAATCCGCAAACTTAGAAAACCAAAACACCACCTGTTGACGATAGGGATAAGTGCAAACCCCGATACCCTTTTCTTATATGTGGTGATGATCACTACACTAAGGATTTTCCAAGATGAGATGAGGTTACTAAGTTCCTTCATGGGACCCAGAAACCCCCCACTCTGGTTGTGTTGTCTCAACCCTTCCCTTCTCAACAACAGGCCCGATTGGTCATTCATGACCAACCTTCCCCCTCCAATACATCCTATGTCTTAATGTGTACAGGTGATTCAAAGAAGAATGACATCACACATACCACTCCATCCAAAGAGAAGGTTTATGTAATACCCCCTTCATTAGTCCAACCATCTCCCATGAATCCACCTATCAGCGGTCCTCTTCATCTCGAACTATCGAGCCTAGATACAGTCCTTCGCCCTCCTCCAAAGGGTGTTATTCAAAAATCGACTTTCAATCCTCATGCATGTGCCACACAAAACTACAGTATTGTCGAAGCTATGGCCCAAGCATCATCCGCGATGTCATCCCTCGAAGTCCTCCAGAGTTGTCCTATACAACAGAAGGAACTATTGAAATCTATTGGTGGAATCGACCGTACGGATACAAATTTAATAATTTTTGACTTGGAAGATCACATTCCAAGGTTACCCCCCCCAAATCGCATTCCAAATACAAGTTATTATCTCCAACAAAAAAATTTGTAGAATAGTAATTGATGAGGGTGCCTCGACATGTGTCATGTCTATTACCTGCTGGAAAGCCATCGGATCTCCTCCTTTGGCTGAATCCCACAACACGCTCAAAGCCTTCAATGGATCTAGTTTTAAGCCTTACGGTGACCTCCCTTCATTTCCTATTACGTTAGAAAGAAAAACGATCAACATTGAAGTGGGGGTCTTTGACGCTTCTCTCGATTACAACCTTCTACTTGGACATAGTTGGATCGATTCCATGAGTGCAGTTGTGTCCACTCTTCTTCATGTCGTGTGTTTCCCACATCAAGGAAAAATAGTTACCATAGACTAATTGGCCTTCTTTCACTCTGATGCACGTATCGGCAACGTACCATTCATTGAAAAAAAAAAACCTGGATATGAGAACGTTGGTGTGGGTCTTCTTAAAGATTCCTCTTTGATGGGTACTTTCCCCATTCCACCACCCAATATTCCACATATGTTTGTCACCCCGATCAACATGATATCAACCTTTGTTCATGGAACCCATGCGTCTTATGACCCATGGATGGTACCCAACCCCAACGATCATCTTCGATATGGCGATGAAATTCCTTTGAGTCCGGTCAAATCCTCTTATCAAGCCATTCAATCGGAAACACCTTCTACCGCCTCTCTTGGTGATTTATCTCCAGATCCATTCCGCTTCATTTTTCCCATGGATGAGATGATTATGTCTGTTATTTCCATGGAAGACACCCCTTGGAACGATGGACATCATCATTCCATCCTCTTCCTGGAACAACACTCCATTGAGGGTTACCAATGGATCTCAACCCCGTTGATTGTTTTCGTCATTTCTATCATTCCTGAGTCTACACATGATCAGTTCTACGAAGGGAACTTAAGTAACATATCACCCACCCTCCCCCTCAACATATCCATAGAACCTGGAATTGTCAAAAATGTGCATATCGGAGCTTCATGTTCCCATGACGAAGTTGTCACCTACAAGTCTCTTTTCCAAGAATTTTGTGACGTCTTCACATGGAGCTATGAAAAAATTTCGGGTATTGATCCCGACATTGTGGTACATGAAATTAAGACATACCCGGGCGCTAAACCTGTCCAGCAATGACTTCATCTGGTCCACCCACGTAAAGAAGCTTCTATCAAACTTGAGGTTGAAAAACTTCTTAAGCCTGGCTTCATTTACCCGGTGGCTCTAACTGACTGGGTTTCCAATCTTGTTTCGATTGACAAGAAACAAGGCACAATCCGCATGTGCATTGATTATAGGGACATTAACAAAGCTTGTCCTAAAGACAACTTTCCTACCCCCTTCATTGACCAGATCGTCGACGATTATGCCGGAAGTGAAATTTTCTCTCTGATTGATGGTTTCTCCATATATAATCAAATCAATATCGTACCCACGAACCAACACACGACCGTTTTTATTTTTCCTTGGGGCACTTTCACCTATTGGAAACTTCCATTCGGTTTAAAGAATGTCAGTGCAACTTTTCAACATGTTATGTCTTACACCTTTCATGACATAAAGCACATTGTGCAGCCATATCTCGATGACTTACCTGCTCATTCCATGCGTCGTGTAGATCATCCAATACACCTCCGCACCATTTTCCTTCGATGTCAGTTTTACCATATACGCTTGAATCCCCACAAATGTGTTTTCTGCATAGAATCTGACCAGCTTCTTAGCTTTATTGTTTCACATCAAGGGATTAGGGTAGATCCTTTGAAGGTCAAGGCGATTCTCAATCTCCCTTCTCCTTCCTCACTTCACCAGTTACAAAGTTTGCAAGGGAAGGAAAACTTTATCCATCATTTCATCCTGAACTATGCTGAGCTAACTCTTGGATTTACATGGATTCTCAGGAAAGGTTATGAGTTCGTATGGGATACCACTGCCAACAAATATTTTGAATATTTGAAACTGTCTTTGACACGTACCCCTCTACTCTTCCCACCTGATTACAGTCGGGATTATTTCCTTTACCTCGCAACCTCGGACTATACCATCGCTATGGTTCTCATTCAAGAAGATGATACTCATGACGAACATGTCATTTATTAATTGAGTTGGAGTCTCATGACTATCGAAACCAAGTATTTACATGTTGAAAAAATGGCTTTGGAAGCCATCTAGGTTGTTCAACATTTCTGGCACTATATCCTTTTACGCAAAACTATGGTGATTTCTAACTGCAACCCTATGTAACACATTCTTACACGTCAATTGCTAGGGGGAAAATACTCCAAATGGATCATAATACTCCAGGAGTTTGACTTAGAATTTGAACACGCTAAGTCCAAGAAATCATTGGTGTTTGACAAGTTGATATGCGACCTTCCCTTCTCTGAGACAGAAAATGTAGCAGAAGATTCATTACCTGATGAATCCCTTTTCCTGATCAGTTACAATGACCTTTGGTACGGAGATATCATCATATATCTCTAGACCCAGAATTTTCAGCCCAATTTGTCTAGTACTAACTGCCATCGAATATGCTACCAAGACCGTTAGTATATTATCCTCGGTGATACTCTTTATCGTTGTGGGATTGAATTTGTTTTTCGATGCTACCTCACATTTGACGAAGCCGAGAAAGCCCTGAATGACTACCATTCTAGAGCCTATGGTGGTCATATGTATGGGTATGCTACTGCCCAGAAAATCTTACAGGAAGGGTATTTTTGGCCTTCTTTATTCAACGATTGTATAAATGTTGTCCAAAAATGCCATGCTTGCCAAACTTACAACAATAAAATACGGTCACACCCTGCTCCCCTACACCCTATGGTCTCCATTGGTTCTTTTTCGAAATGGGGTATCGACTTCATGACATGTCACCCTCACTCGGCTGGGGGGCATGGATACATTATTGTAGCTATAGATTATTTTACGAAATGGGTCGAGGCGATGCCGACATTCGATAGTACCGGAAGGACTGGAGCATTATTTATATTCAATCACATCATTTCTCGGTTTGGTGTTCTTCAGGCTATCGTTACTTATCACAGTAGCCACTTTAGAAACTACATGATGTCTGAACTCACTGAAAAGTTGGGTCTTCTCCATGAAAATGCAACACCCTATTACCCACAAGCCAACAGCCAAGTTGAAGCAATAAACAAGGTCCTCATTACCATGCTTCGACGAATGATAGGGATTCACAAAATGAGTTGGCACATGATGTTGTTTTCATCATTTTGGGCTTACCAGACATACGTTAAGTCTTCTACTAGGTTTACACCATTCCAATTAGTCTATGTTCTAGAAGCCATCTTGTCGATTGAATGTGAGATACCCTCCCTAAAACTAGTTGTCAAACTTCTCCCAAACACTTCTGCCGAAGAAGAACGTATGTTGTATCTCATGCAATTAGAAGAATCCCATCGCAATGCCACCCTAGTTATAGAAGCCCAGAAGAAACGGGCCAAAGCCTAATACAACAAACATGTCAGACCATGCTTTTTCTCCTAAGGAGATCTGGTTCTCCTTTATGAACAAGATCAGGATATGCTAGGAGCCAGAAAATTTGAAGCTATGTGGTGAGGTCCTTATATCATTAGATGAGTTTTGGAGAAAGGAGCTTACGAGTTAGTGGACTAAGACGGTATCCCTTTGAGTGAACCCAGAAATGGGTTGTACTTAAAGAAGTACTATGCCTAAGATCACCTGTGCATGAGTGCTTGTATTTTATTGTATCATACTTTTTGTGTGTTACTTTAGTATGATTTTTCGTTCTTTGGTCTCTGCCCCCGACCGCTTATCTTACGTTGTGCTTGATTTCCAAATGTCAGAATCTTCGCTACCCTACTTTAGCTTCGTTGATGGCTCTAGTCGTAGTACTCAGAACCTTGTTTCTGCTACATGGGCAATTTACGCACCTACAAATGAACTTATCAGTCTATGAGGTTTGTGCATTGGTCATGCGACCAATCATATTGCAGAATATAGCATCGGCATCGAATTTTTTCTTGATTCTATTTCGCTCGATATCCGTCACCTGGTTATATGACTCGATTCGCAGCTAGTAGTACTGCAGCTAAGTAATGTCTATGCTATTCGAATTCCTACTTTATTCTGGGTACATTTACGAATTCGCCTCTTGGAACGTTATTTTGATTATATTGAATATCAGCACATTCCTATATGTCTAAATACACTAACTAATGCTTTAGCTAACTATGTGTTAGACAGACATTTGGGAAATTTATAAACCAATCACACATTACATGTATAACACAACAGAAGATAAGCCGGTAGAAGCCATATATATGTATATAACGATAAAAAAAAATTACAATTTTTTTTTGTCCAAGGACCAAAATCTCAAAAATACGAAGCCCATAACTTCTACAAAATAGCGTCATGGATGACGCTCACTATAACACACAACTACTTGGGCCACCCTATGAAGCAGTTGACTGAGAGACTTGGACACGCCCACGGTATGGTGCTGATAACGTCTCAGAATCTCCCTAGTAGAAATGTTTGGGACGTCCACGGTCAACCCCTCCAAGTTCTACTCCACTGCCTTGTAGTCTTTGGCATCCCATATCACCACTAGAGCCACTTCTCCTTGTCGTTTAATAGGAGACGTTCTTGGAGGTCGATATGGCCCCACATCTGTGTCATCAAAAAGAAATTTTTGATTAGTTCTTGGATAAACACAAAAACATTTCATATGGTAAAAATTACAAAAACATTTAAAAAGAACAAAATGTGTACTTCTTACCTAAGTCATCCCACTGAGCATCTTCAAGCACGACAAAATCCGGATCCCATCAGAAATCCAAACCAGCGTATGCATATTTGTCAATCATCAGCATCTCGGGCCTCAACCAGTGAAAAAATGAATCATTATACTTGATTATGGGCCCTTCTACATGTCGATCCATGAGGTTGCACCACCTCAGCATCCTCGGATATTGTGGGGCTGGTAAACCCCAATCAACCTGTAATCACAGCAATGGGACTCTCTCGAGGAAGAATGACACCAAAAGTGATCCATACCCAAACTGCTTCAAGTCACCCTTTCTGCACTTCGTCGACTGCCTCTTCATACTGTGGAGAACTTCATCCGACCAGTTGAAGACCTGAGGCTCTGTGCACTCTATGGTATATTTGAAATATCTCTAGAGAGCCATGTGCAAAGCTGCGCTCCTAGCCATGCACACAATAGTAAACAAGATGGTCCACAAGGTCAAATATTGGACCCCCCAAGTGGAAATCTTACCCTTGCTTCTCTCTACCTCGGGAACACAATACTGGCGACAATAGTCACTCATAGGGAGTGCACCGCATTTATCATCGGTCAAAGTAGCATGGTATTCGTTTCGTGACAACCCCATTAGAAAATAGATATCCTCGATATCTAAGGTCATCGTATGGACTCCCACATGAAATAATTGTTGGTGCATGTCCCACATGTGGACCAGGTATTCCAACATCTTGAGTTGGTCTCTCATGCCCGGAATCCTGAAAAATTTCAATAGCCCACCATCCCCGAGGGAAGCAACTGTACCTGGGTCATTCCTAGCAATGGAATTATCCTCCTCATGTTCCCTTTCTCTCCATTCCAACATTGTGATGGTCAAACACCTGCAAAAGATCCATGAGAGGGGAGTCAACAACTTGTTTTAAACTCTTGCATAATTTTTATTGAGCAAAACCTTACTTCAAAATCCATTTTTCGGCCCCCGTAGGTGACCCTTTTGCACAGTGCGAGATTCTCACAAGTCCCGCAAGGCCCACCTATGAGAATTCTTGGGCACATGTTCCGACCCTAAAATGGACTCAAAACCCAAAAAATTGCCAATAAAAACTAAAAATAAACCATGGAAAAGTTAGAGAATCAAGAGATTACCTCGTTGGTTGAGACGGTTCGTCGAATGATCGCTTGTGCCTCCCACAATCGAGCAAAGAAATTTGGGGGAAAATGAGGTATGTTGGACAAGTTTTTGGCAAAATCACAATGAAATGGTAAAAATTCCTTTTTACCCATATTTATTCACTTTTTACTATTTTTTATTGATTTTTTATATTGTTTTTATTGTTTTTCTTATAAAACCTAATGCCCTAATAGCCTTGTGAGTATGTTTTTTTGCATATATAGCAACTTCAAAGTCCGAATGAGGGGGTACGAGTGTTTTTATTTTTGTCGCATATATGACTACTTTTTTAGGGTTTTTGTAGGCAAAACCTCGAACTTAGTCTTCATTCGTTCTCGCACTCGAAAATATATGAGAACATAACCGAGTATACTTTTTCTTGTCTTTTTGTACTCATCATGGTAACATGAAAACGACGAACCTAAGGGAGTATCGTTTAAGCTCTTTTCACGCTCCATAAAAACGAAAAGATTGTCGAGCGATCTTGTTCTCTTCACGTTCGTTAAAGTATCTGAAGAAAATGTTCGACGGACAATCGTTTATCACTTTTTCGGTCTCATCAAACTTATTTATGAAAAAGGAACTCGGAGAGTTCTCTTTAAGCATTTTTCAGACTCTCAAAACATGAAAAACTCCCAAGTTTTATTTCTTTGGACTCATAAAACAAACATTGAAAGGCCCATATGGGATCGAGCCACTCCTTCCTAGGGTTCGTTAAATATACTCTGAGGGACTCGTCCAAAGGATGAGGTTACATCAACAATCATACGTTATCCTCCTCAATCTTGTGTAAAAATAAAGAGGTACTCGCCAGAAATGGTGGGGGAAATTTTGGGAAAGGGATATGTTTTCGTATTTGTGTTAATGGCAGTGAGCATCGCTCTTGAACATGACACCCCTTATTCGTCATTTGAATCCAGGTTAGGAAATCCATTTGTCTCTCGTTCGACTTACTACAAACTTATATCTTGGGTCGTCTTTGAGTCAGTGCTACCAAGTCCTTGGTCATGTCATTCATATGTTCAAGAGAAGTTCAAACGAGCCTTCTATTGAGTCGGCCATCTGCAGTTGTCCATTCTTACTATGTCAGCCTTCCCTCTGTCCATTTCAACCCTTTTTCATACTTTGATTCGCCCTTAAAATATGTCACTTGTTTTGTGTCATTGATGGAGGATACATCAAGGCCCTCCTCTGACGAGTCTTGTTCCGTCGACTCCAACTCATTATCCAGAAATAAGACTTAGAAATCATTTATTACCTTGGAACCTGTGTGCCTTAATGGTAGGTCTCTTCTCTTTCGAAAGGGGTTTCACATCATTGATCCCTAATCGAGAGATTCCGCTGAGTGCTCGACTTTATCTCATTCATTCGCATTCATTCGAATTGTACTTCGGTACCTTGGGATTCATTGACATCAATGGTGATTTCCCTCACACTTGTTAACGGTTTTCATCAATGACCGATAATCAAGTGGTTTCTACCATGTTCGACTTTAGCAAATGTAATCACATGGCTAGATTCGTACTTTCAGGTGACAGGATTGAAGACCCTGGGTCTCATCTTTTCGATCTAGGCTGCGATGGGGTATATATGATTTGTATCGACACATATATCCACTTTGTATGTCGCATGGCTATGTTGTAATTCAAGTCTTCTTACATAGATCCATAGTGTATTCCTAGTGGCTATGTATCATTTTGACGACATGGATCCACGGTGTATGATTGGTGGTCATGACTTACATTTATGATTCCATTCATTTTTTATCTGAGCATGGGAATGCCTACCTCAGGACTGGTATTATATTCTGTAGATGCTTGGTTGTTTACAGGTTTTCGATTAGGTGCGCTCCTTGTTTCTGACACACACACGCAGTTTACAAAGTATTTTGGTTGTCACAAGTTCAGGCCTCATACTTTGGGGGGCATTCTGTTACACATGATTTTGGTCACTCTAGTGATGTCTCTACTAGTGATGTACTCAGGCTCCCACAAGGACTTTTTGCCTGAGAAAAGTGATTGTTGTCTTCTTTCAAAAACACATTTTTAAGATGAGTTCCCAGGCTGCCTATATTACAGCGTGCGAAAATCCTCCATTCTCGCAGGAAACCCACACTTGGGGTGCGAAGTGTTCATAGTCTTCTCTATAGATAGGGTGCGAACTGTTCATAGTCTTCTCTATAGATAGGGTGCGAACCTGTTTTTAATCTTGAAAAGGAGAAGAGGTCACGAAGGTTCTATAAGGGGATCTTATAGAAAATGAGTTGGCATTCGCATGGTTGGAATCCTATCGACTTCTCAGATTTAGTGGGATCATCCTCATCCATGTAACCATCTCTCCTTCTCCTATATATTGAAAGGTTTCTCATGGAAAAGGTTAAGCAAGATTGAATGAAGAATTGGTGAAAGAATTGTGTGAAGAACCCTGCTTGGATAGAATATTGAAGACTCTATTTGGTCTTTCAAGTTGTGTTGGATATTCTTCATGCAAGTGTCGAGCAAGTGTGTGTGTTGGAACCAAGGGTCACTGAAAGGAAGCTTGCAACATCAAATCCGGTTGTATCTTCTACTTTCATTTAATATAATACAGTGGCATGTCCCTTTCCCATAAAATCTCTCTTATTTTATTGCATAACTCCTTGATCATATGCATAGGTTGACATTGAATATACTTTTCTATCTTCACTTTGGTTGGTTTGTGTTGTCTTGGAATTGATTTCACAAGAGCACCGGAGTGAAGCGGGAACAACATAGACCTAAGGAAGAGATATAAAGGTATGTCACTCATTCCTTCTTATTAGTAGATTCAATGACTACAACTTAGGGAAAGAGTCATGTCTTGTCTTGTTTTGTTCTAGATCCACGTGGATCTAGGGAGATCTGTTAGTGTCCGCACCTACCGATTTATCTGATAACAACCTATTGTATACAAACTCATATGGAACAAACATAAGTTTGAAATAAACAGGCCAAGCATTGATTATTAATGAGAACAAGTAAAAGTAATTACAATCTTTTGAATGAAGGTGCAACAGCTTCATCCAGTTCTCCTTGTCCAACCCCTTTGCTCAAATGATATCCACTGATTTCCTTGATGGAATCTCACTCATGAGATCATAAGTTTGATGTAATTCCCAATATCCATTGTCAATACCTTCTTATGAGAACATAAGTTAGGTATAATTCTCAATCTTCTTTGTACCTTTCACCATGAGAAGGCCTTCTTATATAACCTTGAAGAGGTCCAACCACTTGAGAGATCTTTGGGATGAGTTGAGTATTCTTCTCCTTCATTTGAGAATCTCCCCTAAGATCATTCCTTGACCATTTATTTGAATCCAACTACCTTCAGGAATTGAGGGATCCTTCCCTTATTTGCCTCAATAAACCAAGAATTTTCTAAAAAAAGGGTAGCACTCCCCCAAAATGGTGCACAAGGAACTCAAGAACTCCCCCAAAGAGGCTCAAGGAGCACTATCACTCCCTAATAGTGGGTAGGGGAGTGCTCCTCTCCAAAATCCTTTTTTTTTTTTTCTCAATGTCAAAAGGCTTGTACTTCCTGTCAAGTGATTTCTCTTCTTCCAAACTAACCTTTGAGGTGTCGTAAGTGTCTTTATGATGTCGTTAGAGGCACGACATATGCAATATGGAAGTATCGTGTTTGTGACACTTGCAACACTTGCGGTCAAGATGTGACACTTGCAGACAAGATGCGACACTTACAACACTCGTAATGACGACACTTGCGACACTATCAGAGTGAGTAATTTTGAGGTGTAACAGATTGCCCCCCAAAGTACAAAGTTAGAAGATGATGATGACTGAAGTACTTTGTAGACTTTTTTGAGCAAGGGTATGGATGCAGAGAAACTAGAAAAATATGCACACAGTGATCAAACAAATATTATGACATGTTTCAAACCCAAGGTAGGCATACCTATGCTTGAGTGGTAAAGACGTTTTAGGTATGGCCACCATAAAATACACTACAAATCCATAATTATATTGACAAAATGGTATAGACACTGCAAATACAATGTGGATCTATACTCCTATGACCTGAACTGATCATAACCATGAAGAATACATAGTGTATCTATGATATGACAAGACATAGTCATGACCAATAGAAAGTGGATCTATGTAACAGTATATGTGTCATAGTTCAAAAGAAATCCTTCGCAACCTGGGCAAAGTATGCATAAGAGTGAAAAATCAACCCAGGGTCTTCTTACCGATCCTGATTTAGTACGAATATAACCATGTGAATAGATTTCCTCATGTCGAACATGGAAGAAACCACTTGATTATTGTTCAATGATGTAAACCATTAACAAGCGCGAGGGAGATCACCATTGATGTCAATGATTCCCAAGGTGCTCTAGTACATCCCGATGAATGTGAATAGATGAGTTGAAGTCAAACATTCGTGGAATCATCTGATCAGAGGTCAATGATGTAAACCCATTTTCGGACATGAGGAGGCTTTCCATTGAGGCATGTAGATCCCAAGGTACTAATTGGTTTCTAAGTCTAGCTTCTGGATAATGTGTTGAAGTCGAAAGCAATAGACTCGTTGAAGGAGGGCCTTGATGTAGCCCCCAAGAATGAAATGAAGCGTTCATAGAGATTTAATTTGGTAGATCAAATGAACATGGACTGACATAGGTATTGAAACAAGATATTTTTGATGGAAGATACTTCCCTTGAACACTAAGGCACAACAGCAGAAACTTGACATGGACCAAAACTTGATGATGTAGTGGATGTTGTGACTTTCGTCAGGTGACCCAAAGGAGTGAAAGAAACTTAGAGGATTGGCTCACTGCAAAGGTTCATAGAGTTAAAATGTGTGCAAAGATAAAGTGTTGTGTTCAAGTGCAACCATAAGAGCTACTGGTAGTGTTCTCAAAAAACTAATCGGCTTGCTTCTTTCAATTTTTCCTCCATCAGATAGACGAGTACCTTTTTTTTAATTTAACTAGCTCAAGGAGGGTAACACATGCTCGATATGACTCACCTTCGGTAAGTTCCTCTTCCTTTGTTTAGTGAACTGGAAGAAGTAAGGGTTCAGTCCCGTATGGGCCCTTCAATGTATGATTGTTTAACGAGTCCAGAGAAGGTAAACTCGATGGTTTTTCATATTTAGAGAGTCTGAAAACAACTTAAAGACGACTCCAATGTTGTCCTTTTTAGTAATGTTCGTCTCGCGAGGCTGAAAAAGAGATAAATTATCACTTGAAAGATGCCCTTTCAAACCTTTTAATGAGTGGGAAAGAAAGCAAGATCACTTGGAAATATTTTCATGTTTAGAGAGTCTGAAAAGAGCTCAAAGACGACAAAAAGGGGTTCCTTTTTCATTTAACCATGCGGGTCCGAAAAAGAGATAAAATTTTACCAGGTTGCATTCTCATGTATTTATGAGCATGAGAAAGAACAAAGACTAAGCTCGGTACACCCCCATCTTGAAAGCTAGTGGCTTAACTCCAGAATGATCATCAAAGGCTAGAGACATGCCCTCCAAGCTTCAATTCATTCACCAACTTTGAGATTGTCACCAATTTCTCTACTAGATGGAGAAAAAGGATACAGGTGGATGAAATGAAGGTTCAAAAGAGATGACTATTTCATTTTTTAACGAGCTTGACACAGGAAAAGAGCGATGCTCAGGGCTTCGGGTTCAATCCCTAGATTGTTGTTTCATTTTTTAACGATCTTGCGATAGAGAGGAAAACTATGCTCAAATCTTTTGTTTCATTTTTTAACGAGATTTCCACAGAGAGAAAAAACTATGCTTGTGACCTCTGTTTCATTTTTTAACGAGTTTTCTATAGAGAAGAAAACTATTCTCAAGGCCTCTGTTTCATTTTTTAACGAGCTTGCTACAAAGAGGAAAAAACTGTGAAAGTGACCTCTGTTTCATTTTTTAACAAGCTTGCTATAGAGAAGAGAAACTGTGCTCATGGACTCTTCTTGATCATGGATTCCAAGAGAATAATGCTCTGGAAGGAAACCACGTCAAGGGAAAAATCTCGGTCATGGATTCCAAGAGATCTTCACTGGATGGAAGAAAATTACTCTTGAAGGAACACATGTCGAGGGTCGTGACAGGCGTAAGGAGATCAGGCTCCAATAGCCCTACCAAAGAGATCACCATGTCAACTACTGGATCCAAATCGTCGAAATTTGAAGTCATGGGAGACAACACCACATAATTAACATGTGACGGGGATGATACTATATGCATATAAGAACCATTTAGGGAGGTAATCCAGTCAAGACCGATGAATGAAATTTGATCAATAGTCACAATTCTTCCATTGTGAGGGAAATATATCACACGCAAAAGAGTGGACACAACATCTTTCATCAAATATACATAATTCTGCCCAAGGAGTAAAGCGAAATCCAGGGGGTCTCGGACTACCATGACATCAATAAAGACAGTTTTCCCTCCCAAAGTTACTGGAAACTGAGGAAGGGTCCCTAAAGGTTGACTAGTTCTTCTATTAAAAGCTAATAGATTCTCTATAACCAGCGCAAGATGAGGATAACCCAAAGCGTGCCAAGAAACAAAGGACAAAATAATAACGAATGCACCTTCATCTATCAGTGTTTGAGGAACGTCCTGTCCACAAGCCTGTACTATAATCTGGAAAGGGATGTGAGAGGGGAGACAAGGTCCAGTTAGCACACCCCAATCAAAAAGGATGGCCTCATTGCTTGGAGGGGGTTTCACAGGAGAATGAGGAATTCCCCCCATCATGGTAGATTATGTATCAATGAGAAAAATGTGGGTAGTATTGGGTTTACTCTCTAGAGGGAGAGTAGGATCGACCGATGATGGGATAAGATTGACCATGCAGGCACTCTTCATAGCAAGATTAGGATTGATCGATGATGTAACCAAAGAAATCACTTTGGCACTCTTCGGAGGAAGGGTGGGACTGACTGGGGAAGGGACTGGATCAACCACTTTGGTTTCATTCTCCAAGGGGAGAATGGGGTCGATGGGTGGAAACAGATTAACCACTTTGGTGTCACTCTCTAATGGGAGAGTGGGATCGACCGAGGATGAAAATGGATCGACTACTTGGGTTACACTCTTTTGATGAAGAGTAGGGTTGATCGATGACAAAACTGGATTAGTTACTTGGGTTTGTGGCTCAATCGAGGAAGAAACTATATTGACCACCTAATAAACTGGGCTAACAAGGGAGGGAACCGGATTGACCAATCCATCAACTAACGATGGGTTGGAGGAAATATTATGATAACCTTTTGGAAGTTGAAGTTTTTCCAAAAGAGAAGAAGCCTCATCCATGCGAGGACAAAGGTGAGAATAATGATCACCTTTTCATAACATATAAGGGAATTTGACAGTTGTCTTCTTATTACCAACCTTGATGTTACTAGGTGATGGGGTATCATCGACATGTCCAGTAGAGGTTGATGAGCAGAGGACCACATTTCTAAGACCTTTGGAATACCAGGGAAATCCCTCTGAAAGTGGTCACCCTTACAAATACTTCAAGGGAATTTGGGTTTTGGATTCTTTATTTTAATCTTGTTGACCTCATCAACACTCCTAGTACTATTAGCAATAACTGGTTGCTTGGATCCAACATCTGATATTGTTGGGTCTTTGGTCCTTTTCGGACTCTTCTTCTTCTTCTCTTTTTGTTTCTTCTTCTGATCAACCTGGCTACTTGATTTAGATATTTCACTAGGCGAAGAAGGAGAAATGGAAGGAGACTTAATGGGTGAAGAAGGTGAAAAGTTGATGTGAGGTTGATGGCTGGGTGGTGTACTAACATCTAAAGTATTAGGTGTAGTTGAAACATTGGGAGGATTCAACATCACCGAAGTGGGGAATAACCAAACCGGTAATCTGATGGTGAGTCCCGGAAGACTCGGTGTGGCAATGTACAGAGGACCAAAGTTTCCAAATGAAGTAAAGGTATAAGGTTCCCTAGGAGAAGGGGTTCATCCATTGGTACTCTCAGGATTTCATGTCATTAACACTGACTCGACCTAAGGTCCACTAAGTAGCACAACCAACACACGATATGAATATGAGAAGAAAACAATCAAACAAAACCTTCCCACAATGAAACCACTAGTTGGTGATGAAATACAATGTCGCGGGATCAAAATAGGAAGAGGCGGGGATAGAGAGGGTGGATCAATTATGTTGGTGACCTTATTAACGGAATTACACCTTGGTGCAAGCTTCCACATAGTAATTATGGATTTACCCTCCAAGGAGCCTGAGTGAGTTTGACCAACATTTGTTCCAGGTACAGTGAGACTTCCCTTCATTGTAACCTCGTGTAAGACCCTAAATATTATGGCTACTAAGGTCACCAATTTGCAGTGATCCCCTAGGTGGGTATAATCGACAGTCTGATCCGAACGTATGGACAGGATAACAAGTCTGAAATCAACTCGAGAGGCTCCCACACATAATCGTGGGTATACCCTCAAGTGACCCCCAATATATGATCCAACCTCTACAAATACTTGAAGCACGGAGGGATAATATCTATAACTCACCCGAATATGACCTCGTGTGTAACCCCTATGTGAGAGGGGGATCCCATAAATCCTATACGACAATTGTATTTTCTCTCCCTATCGCAAGATGCTAATTTTGTTCGATAGATTTGGAATTTTATCCTTTCAACCTATTCCAAATCCCTACACCTTAAACTAATGTAGGTTTGCTAACAAAGATGTAAAAAGTCTGATAAATTTTAGTTAAGAATTTATTTTAGTGGTTGTGGTTTAATCATAGGTATATGAGAGTGAATATTGATGATATAATGACTCAGTCCCCAAAACATGCATAAGAAAGGATAAGCAATCTTTTATTTCAATGAATGTCTAATTAAGGGAAGGAGAAGGATTTTCCTTTCATTGTCAAACACCAAGATGAAATGACCTCATGCAATAGTCCCCAATAAGTAATCCAATGCAATGTTAAAATGTTTGTATGTGACTAATAACCAGTAGATGTAAAGCTTCTTATGCTAATTGGACTTCAAGAGTTGTGATATTTAAGCAATCTGTAAACCAAAAGACACCCTTGTTGTGATCAAACAAGAAATACAAAGCCAAAAACTCAAAATGAAGGAGAAAGAGCTTGGACAAGATGACTCAAAGATCATAAATAAAAGTACAAAATACCTTTGAAACCGCTTACAAAGTTTTCACTCATTCAAATAAACGAGAAGAAAATGACAAATTGACTCCAAATCCTGAAGGACAAATTGCAAAGTAAGGATAAATGTCAAAAACTCCAAACAAAAGAGGATGAATCCTTAGAAAATAGGGTTTTTGAAAGCCAATATCAATATGGACTGAGAGTATGGGACCCTAAGAAATATCCAAAACCAAGAAATAGCTTCAGAAGATGAAAATTCTAGAGAATTTCTCACAAAAATGGGGTAGCGCTATGGTGTAAGGGGCGCCAGAGCATTGCAACACTCTGTGTAAGGCTACATGGGAGTGCTAGCACTTTGAAAGCAATAGGATGGGAGCCCTCTGCTCCAAAAACTCAGAAAAAGGCCCCAAAACTCAAAAAATCAAGGAAATTCAGTCAATCAGGGTGATCATGATAACATAATGAGTCAATAAAACAAATCTAAGAATAAAAAAGACAATGTGGAGAAGATCAAATCGGTGGGAAAAGGGCCAAAACAAGATCTGGGAATGGAAACCAAAATCAGAGCTCCTCCCCAATAGTGTCGCCAATTTCTGTTGTAGGTGAATCCCCATGCAGACAAGTGGATTCCCTCTTGGCCTCTAGACTCGTAAGGCTAAGACATAAAAGTGATTAACATGAACATTGACTTCCTTTTAGATATAATCAAGCTAATAAATGAAAGAGAAGGAGAAATATATGTACCTTATTAGCGACGTTGGTCCTTGCAAAGTCCTGGCTGAGCTTAGATCCTGAACTCCCTGATAGGTCCTGCAAAACAAACAAAGGTACAAAAGACTTCCTACTCTACTGAAATTATCTCAATCATAGATCCACCTATTGTAGACAAACTCATATGGAACAAACATAAGTTTGAAAGAAACAGGCCAAGCATTGATTATTAATGAGAATAAGTAAAAGTACTTACAATCTTTTGAATGAAGGTGCAACATCTTCTTCTAGTTCTCCTTGTCCAACCCCTTTGCTCAATTGATATCCACTGATTTCTTTGATGGAATATCACTCATGAGATCCAAAGTTTGATGTAATTCCCAATCTCGATTGTCAATACCTTCTTATGAGATCATAAGTTAGGTATAATTCTCAATCTTCCTTGTACCTTTCACCATGAGAAGGCCTCCTTATACAACCTTGGAGAGGTCCAACAACTTGAGATATATTTGGGATGAGTTGAGGATTCTTCTCCTTCAGTTGAGGATCTCCCCTAATATCATTCCTTAACCATCTATTTGAATCCAACTACCTTCAGGAATTGAAGGATTCTTCCCTTATTTGCCTCAACAAACCCATAATTTGTTAAAAAAAGGGTAGCTCTCCCCCAAAAGGGTGCACAGGGCACTCAAGCACTCCCCCAAAGAGGCTCAAGGAGTGCCAACACTCCCTGACAATGGGAAGGGGTGCACTCCTCTCCAAAATCCATTTTTTTGTGGTTTTCTCAATTTCAAAAGGCTTGTACTTCCTGTCAAGTGATTTATCTTCTTTCAAACTAACCTTTGAGGTGTCTTAAGTGTCTTTATGATGTCGTTAGAGGCACGACATATGCAAGATGGCAGTATGGTGTTTGTGACACTTGCAACACTTGTGGTCAATATGTGACACTTGCGGACAAGATGTGGCACTTACAACACTCGTAATGATGACACTTGCGACACTATCAGAGTGAGTAATTTTAAGGTGTAACAATCTCTTCTCAGAGATAGCTACCACCATTCGAGAAAGTGTTTCAGTTCTGTCGTTTTACAATTTCATCCTATTTAATTTATTCAATAGAATATATTATTCACTAGATATTTGTGTTATCCTTCATGTCTCTATGTATATTGTATTAAGTTTGTTAATTAGTTCATTTCACTCCTAAATCCGGATTAATGGTATTAGAGCAGTTGATGTAGCGGGAAAACCCCTACATAATACACTAGGGTTCTAAAGTGCAGGTAGATCTAACCATCTAAAGTCTCCTACTTTTAAGAACTATCATGACATTACCCCATAATCATACATAAAAAAACAAAGTATAGGGATCCGGTAACCTTACCTTAAACTCAGTGTCTGGTGTCGATCCCTTTGTGCTCAGTTGTTTCTTGACTGCAGATCTCCTCCCAAGGACAAACTGCATTCACCAAAAGATAGACAAGAAACTACAAGCATGCATTCTATATATGGATTAGTGGGTTATATATCATAACCAAAATACAAATAAATCATAAATATTGAAGACATCATTTGGCGGGAAGGAAAAAGTATTTCTTTATATTAATCTCACAAAGTCTCTTAAAATATGAGACTGGAAACTGCTCCTCGAACTCAGTCTTGGGATCCTCTTCACCATGCACCAACTACTTCCACGTATTCTTCTCCTCCTCAATTCTCTCAAGGGAAATGACAAGGGTTTGCAATGGAGGAAAAAGGAATTCTAGCTCAAACTCACAATGTGGTTACAAAATATTGGGGCAAAGGGGGAATACTGAAATGCAAAAATTTTATTTTCTCTCATGCTTCCTTTTGAAATGGGACCCCAAAACCTTATTTTATAGGCCAAAAAGATAGTTATCCGGTTGGGTGACCAGCTATGGGCAGTCAAAAGGTTAGGTAACATCCCAAAAACCTGTATCCCTTTGCAATTTTTTTATTTTCATGCTTTTTATGAGTATATGCGGGTTGTAATGGTGCAACACGCGTGTGTATGTGGGTAGTATTGGTGTAGAGCATGTATTTATTCAAAAAAATGGCTTTTTAGAAGAGTTGCTCAATGATAGATTGGAAAAAATAGCAAGTAAGATGGCCTGATGTCAAGTATGCATGTCTAGTGAAATTTAGGGTTATAACAGATGCCCACTAATGTGTGAGGTCAGAAGAGCATCTGATGTCTGAAATACATTACAAATATTCACCAACGTAAGAAGCGAGTGAGCCTAGATACTAGAGTTCAAGAGGTTCCATCTACAAAATAACAATTTGTCTCACCGAGCCAGGCATACCCATGCTCGGGATGAAATAAAATAATGGTTTCCAATCAAATACATTGCAGATCCATGTCATATAACTATATAAAGTGTAGTCGCAATTAATACACAACAGATATACATATCAAAATCAAAATATATACATGTATAGTATCCATCTTCAAGAATCTAACGACACCTGATGGCTGGAGATGAAGCATTCAAAGCTCAGGCAACAAGTTTAAGATCTTCAAAACTTGGTTAGGAGTGTAATATCAGTGTATGACTTCACTACCTAGAGGTCTTTGACGACTCATCGGGAACAGACAAGAGGATCTCGATGATCAAGCAGAGAAATTCATTGATTTTGAACAAGGACTTGATTGGTGTTTCAAGGTGGTTGGGCATGAGGAAAAGAAACAAACTGTAGAAGGGTCGAATCAAGTTTAGTAAAACTTCCCTTGGACAAAATCATGACAAAAGATGAGACTCGAGAATCATGGCATTGACATAATTTCATGACGTAGGAGGCAACACAAACTCTCCATATGTTTGGAAGGATAACCAAAGAGAGGAGGACACAACTCGATGTAGCGAGAACAGCTTCCTAAGGTCATATTAAATCCCAGAGCTTGAAGAAAAAATGGAAGGATGTGCTTTATCCAAGGGTGACTCATTGTGCTGCCAACAAAAAGAAAATACTTTTCGCTTCCACTTTTTGGGGTATATTTGATTTTTTTTGTATTTTTCAATAAGTTTGGAAAGCTTGAAAAAGAATAAAAGAATTCTATGTTACAAAGGAGGAACGAGTGTCGCAGACAACTATTTCCAAGCGCAAGGAACACACTGATGCTCAGAGTAAGGAGACATATGCAGGAAAAGGACACTCTAGAAAAATCCTCCATGGGTCAAGGTGTCAATATGCAGAGGCGAAGGGATACAAGGCTTGTGTATAAGGCATGCTCCAGATGGTTCAGTCGAGAGCAACATGGAGCTGGAATTAGGCCAAAGACATAGGAATGAAAATGCGATTAATAAGACACAATGATAACATCCTTCATGTAATTTTAATGAGCTTGAAGAAGGTAATCTCGACAATTTTTCATTTTTAGAGAGTCTGAAAAAGTGTAAAAGAAGACTCCACTGGGGTGCCTTTTTTAGAAGGTAGTCTAGTCGGTTTGAAAAAGGGGTAAAATAGCACCGAACAGACGTCTATTCAAAACAATTTTAACGAGTGTGACAAAGACAAGACCACTCGGAAATCTTTTCATATTTAAGGAGTCTGAAAAGAGCTTAACTATGGACTCCGTAAGGGATTTTCTTCTGGACCAGTTTAACGAGTGTGAAGAAACAAGGTCACTCGACCATCTTTTCAATTTTAGAGAGTCTGAAAAGAGCTTAACTGTGGACTTCGTGGGGGTTCCTTTTTTGTAAATTTAGTCCCTTGGGCCTGAAAAAGGGTTAAAATTATACCTAAGAATTCTCTTCTAGCAAACCAAAGCTCCTAGATTATACCTTTGTTCACACAACTGACCGTCTGGACCAAAAAAGGGGTAAACTATCGTCGGACAAACGTGCCTTCAAATTTTAGTTTGGCGAGCGTGAAGGGAAACAAGATTTCTCGACAATCTTTTCATGTTTAGAGGGTCTGAAAAGGGCTTAAAAGAAGACTCATTTTTGTTTGGGAGTCCCAAGGGTGAGGTCAAGAGTGATAATGAATCATGCAAATGAGGCTCAAACTCATAATCATGAAAAACTAATAAGGACTCTTGAGCCTATAGTCATTAACAACAGCATGGACGCTAAAAGAAATGAGGATCTAACTGGGGCATCCATGTAAAGGCAGTCTCTCACACTAAATTACGACACTTATAAATTAGAAATCATGGTTCTGTGTCGCAACCCAGTGGAGTCGATCATATGGCAAAGTGACAAATACAATGAGATGAAGAAAGTGGAGGTGGAAACCTAGCTTAGATGCAAAAAGTTGGAAAAATGACTTTTTACCAAAGGACCTTTAAAAATGACCCAACTCTCAAAAAATTTCCCAAGACCAAAAGTGAAGTGTATCATAACATCTCGAAAGAAACTCAAGAACCATGCTAAACGATTTTCGAGCTAGAAAAAATGACAAAGGGGTCCAAAAAATGGCAAAAAGGGGCCAAAAAGTCTATAAATAGAAGTTGACAACTCATTATCACCATTGTAAATTGAGAATTGACCAAGAATTCAAAAACACCCCTTTGCTAAAAGAGTTGATTCTAGGAGCTTCAGAAGACGAAACGAACTTCCGCTCGGAACAAGTAAGTACAAACAATCTCCTCTTGCATTTCTATACTTTCCTTTTGCATTTAGTTTGGTTTTTTGGGGGGGTGAACACCTCTAAAAAAGGTCAGCCCTACATGTATGCGGGATGTCTTAGGACATCCCGTGTATGCCTGCGTGTAGAAAATAATCTACCCGCATGCATATGCGACTATGTCCAATACAGCCCATGTACACCCTCCAATATGTGGAAAAAATAAAATATGCAAGATTTGATCCTCCAAAACTTGTCAATTTGTAGGATGTATGTTCTTTGGAGAGAAAGGGAACATGAAGACATTGTTTTTTTGGTCTCACAAGACCCTGATTCTATCATTGTATTAGCGCAATGTGGGTTGTTGAAATTCTTCTAGTGTCCATTCATGAGGGCACAACCCAGGTTGTTGAATGCCTTGATATATTACTAGAACACAGACGTTGAGGCATTTATGCTCGAGGGGCAGTGGTTGACTCCAATGACTAAAGACATTTAATTCCTGACTGGTCTCTCGAGGAGAGGGGATCTAGTCAACTTACTTACCTTTCCCCCTGGGCCTCACAACATAGCTGAGTTAATCGAGCTACACTACAAGGCGGGCACAGATAAAGTGGGTTCCTAGGTGTCGATCCACAATATTTCCAACCTATCACCGAAAGTGATAGTTTTACTTATTGGGTGGATCACTGGATCCACATATTTACATTAGGATTATTGGGAGCACATGCATTGTGAGGTACAATCCTTGAATGCACAGGTGTTCGACTGGAGTGAAACCATGCTAGATTGCATGAAGAGACAGTTGACAAAGTGTTGGATGCGGGAGAACAAAAACTTTGGGTTCAGGACTGTTCTGTGTTCCTTTTTCTTCGAGAGGGCACCCATTCTTAGTCCGTGAGAGATGATATGAGGGCACGTGGCCTCTCTCCCATCATTATGCAAATGGGCAGCATTTATGCCATGACAGGGGGGAGGGAGGATCGTTGAGGCCTTCAATGATGGTTTTTTTGACTAGTGGTCTAGAAAAATTTTGGCTATAGAGGACTACTCCTATGTCAAGATAAACTTCTCCAGAGATCCTGAAATTCCCATACATCCCAGAGCAGAATGAGGAGAGATGGGTATGTTTTTTTTTTTTAATTGGTATTTAATTGGTATTTATTTTTATATATATCATTTTTATGTGTATCAGAGTATTTGAAAACTATGTATCTGTTATGTACATATGTGGGACTAGTGAATCCAGCAGGCTTCTTTAGGACCAGGCGGCATCCTCGACCAGAGGCAGGACCAACCGTGTCCGGTGGACCAGCAATAGGGAGACCTCCAGCCAGAGAGGCTGAGAGAGTTTTGATATGGATGGAGTGGAACCTCACTGCACTCACTCGCACAGTCCCTATGGTAGAGATCGGAGATATGCCACCATCGATGAAACCTCATGTAGTTGGGGCACCACAGACCTAGGTCCAACTCTTCTGGTGTGTGGCAAACACCATTGTTCACTACAGCAGGGCCAATAGGCCCTGCCCTTAGCTATCATGGACTACTTACATGCCGAGGGAATCTCTTATATATTTTTGTGGGCATAAGCTCCGTGACTCTTACTAGAGATATATTTTTGAGGCACTTGCACCCACTTATGTACTCTGATACTTTCGATATATATATGTGTAATTACATATTTTTATGTCTTATGGATTACATTTATTTACAAATTTATTTACATGTGTGTGTGTGTGATTTTTCTTACATGTGTGCAATATGCCAATCTAATACATGATTAGCTAGAGTATATGTGATTTGATTCAATCTCCTAGGAACATGGATATACGTAATGTAATCAAAGTTTCGTTCTAAGATACATACCCTAAGGAACCGTTAGTGTAGAGTGGGATCATAAATGTGGTAAACCCCATTTAACTGGGTGTTGGCCCTTGACCAGGTTTTGTTGATATCTGGTCAAGTTTGACCTATTTCTGGATTTCGACAACCTATCGAAGGAGGAGCACAAGACGAAGCAGAGATCGCGGGATCTCGGACCCTTTTTGGGTCTTTTTTGGGATGTGGGAATATGTAATGGGAATGTGATGTCGTCCCATGGGTTTACCCATGTTTAGGCCTATTTTTTATGTATAAATAGATGTATAGGCAATGTAAAAGGAAATAGAACGAAGGCATCTATGTGATGTTAGTATGCAAGTAGGCTAAGTGCCAAGAGTTGGATCTGTGTGATCAAGAATTGTAAGGCTTTGTGTATACTGTGTGAGACTTGTAGAGTTAATTGCAAGCCATTGTAGCAAGACTATGGAAGGCTTAGTGTTGGAATGCAAGGAAGAAGGATCTACTGAGTTGCACAGATATTTTGTCCTGCACGGAGTAAGGGTTTTGAGGCTTTGTGCTTGTAATTGATTAACTGAAGACAATAAATAAGAATAGTTGGTGGACGTAGCCCTAGGGTGGGGGTGAACCATGTAAACATTGTGTTGTTATTCTTTGTGCTTGTATTAATGTGTTTATAAACTCTCTTGCTAAGTTCTTTGATAGATATAGATAAAGCTTATCATTCTTTGTGCTAATGATGTGTAAGAATGTTAGATATGATCCACATGAAGATGCTTAGTGCTTGATCTGCTAGATATAGATTGCATGTTTATGACATAATTCCTAAATAAATCAGATCCAAGTGAATGATGTGATGCTCTGTTCTATCTTCGCAGTAGTTATTGGTTGAATATTGATAAACTATTGATGCAAAGTGCCCTATTGAGTATTATAATCACATATTTGTATCCCAACTAAGGTTGCAAAAACTTGAGTCCTGCAACCACCCCTGCCTCTACCTCGGGTGAGACTTCATATGCTTCACAGGTGTTGTTGAAAGGGCTGGTAGTTAGGGGTTTTTTGGTGCATTGTTGTAGATATGAACCCTAGGTCTACCCCTATGCCAACAAATGGTTCTGTTGTCGAGACCTGAAACTATGATTGCTGGAAACTGAGAAAGAAGAAGCTTTGTGAAAAGATTCATCTTGAAGTTGTGGAACCTCCATTCATAGATATGTTTCCCTAGCATGCAATATTCTACTTGAACTGTGAAGCTTTGTGCCAAGAGGAAGGTTAGATCTAAAGAAAAGAGGTCAGATATGAAGAAAAGAGGTTATATTTGAAGAAAAGAGGTAAGATTTGTAAGCTCCGTGCTCTGATAAAGGTAAGAATAGTAGAAAAATTCTAGATTTGAAAGATTTGTACTCTATAAAAGTAAGATAAGTGGAAATTTATGTTTCTAAAGTATGGATCTAGGTATGTTTCATAGGTTTTTTCCTATCTTGAAAACTAGGGCACTAATAGATGAAATAAGGCTTGATATGAGTAGATTTGATTAGAATAGTGAAAGATATGTTATACCTATTCATAGAAATAATGTTTGGACTAACAAATGGATGCAGGATCCTAGAAATAATTTGTTGCAGTTAGCTCCTATGATCCTAGTGCACAGTACCGGAAAGGATGGGGATAATTTAAATGAAAGAGAGGATTAACCCTCTGGTATAGTTGCAGAAGACCAAGACATATTGCTAAGGAATGCCCTGGGAAAAGACATAGTTCTCTTTGTTGTAAATCTATGGACCGTGAAGTGTTGGAATGGCCTAGAATGATTGCTAAGATGGAAGAAATGAATCTAAATAAATAAAACCCTAAGGTAGATATAGAAATGGCAGAACCCTAGAAAGAATCAGAGAAAGCATTGCTGCAAATAAACAAAACCCTGAATGACCATCGACATGTCATATTATCATAGATATTCAAGGAAAAAGAATGCATCGAATCAATAATAGGAGACTTCGACATTAACTGTGTTCTGGATGAGGAAACACAAGTGAATATCATGATAAAGAGACCTTGGGAATATATAGGGAAGCCTACTTTGATTCCTTCAGGAGGAATAGGATTATTCAGAGGAAAACTGGTAAACCTATGTGGGAAGCTCGCTCGTGTACCTATGCACATTAATGGAACTTCGACAAAACAATATTTTGAGATTATTAAATTTATTGAATATAGTACCCCGTTTACCATGTTACTAGATAGCCCTTGGATTGAAGGAGACCAGGCCAGAAGGAAAGAAGAAGAAGAAGCGGTGTTAGAACAACAGAAGCAGGAGTTAAAAGAATTCATGACTAGAAGCATCACACATTTGATTGTAGAATAGGAGAATAGATCGAAGTTATTTAACACCAGAGACCCTGATGTCTAAGTTGAAAGAACCCTAGAAGACCAACAGAAGATTGAAGTACTTATCCCAGATAAAGAAGAAGTATCACCTTCGAATCTTAAGAAAGAATTTCAAAAGCGAGCAGTGACTATGTTAAAAGAAGATAGAATCAGAATTGAAAAAGGCATACCGAGACGAAGCTCACTAGAAAGAAGGATAGAAAGATAAGTAAGAAGAGGGCTAAGATTGAAAACTTACAGAAGGTTCTAGAGGGAACCTCACAGAACGAAAATTTGCAAAATTGGAGCTTCACCGGGATATCAGAACAATGACACATGGCACTTCGCCATGGTGAAGCAATATAGCCATTGGGGAACGTTATAACCGTTAGATAAATTATCTGAATGGATAGAAAACCATTTATGTCCAGCCAGGTCAGCATTTTTCCATTGATACTGCACCATAATGGATAGAACCAAGTTAATGAACACTTCATACCCATTGTAAGTGACTCGTTGTTGAGTTACCTATTTATCCCATTGTCCCATGCATCGAGAACACTTTTTCCAATTGAGAATTTGAGCAAACATACTAAGTTGATTTTATACCATGATTATCGTGCTTCTTCTCTCTCTCTCTCTCATTACTATGTCTAAGCTTACCCCCCCCCTGAACCTGAGATTGTTAACCCCGAGAGTGTATGTCGGATGAGTTGAGCATTGCAGAAAGAGTTGTTGAGGAATTTTTGATCGACCTGATAACTAAAAGAGTCATGTCGATGTATACAGGTATACAAGAATCATGCATGAGATGACTTCCATCTTCTCCATCCACTTGTCGAGGAGAAGGACCATCCCAGTCATTCGTTGAGAAGAGAACTAAGCACATAGATGACTTAGCGAATGCTAAACTGATCTCGACTATATTACCCATTTATATACCACCCTTGAGTAGTGTTGTAAACTGTGACAACGTACTTAGAGATTTTGAGTACACCTTGGTCACTGTGTACCTCCCGAAGGGGATACACGTAGTGCGAGAAAACCAAGATAAGATCACAGCGTTGAAGTTTAGCAACTTCAACCTCGGTGATAAAAAATTCTACAACATGTTAGCCTCACATAATTACCTGACTAAAACTAAAAGGAAGAATTTGAAGATCATCCCTCGGCAATGGACCCATGACCTCGCTCAGTCCACCCTCGTGAACATCATGAAGATTTCTCACTTCGGAAGAAACCAAGAGTTTGATGCATGTTTCAAGTTGTTGTTGTCTTGTTACCATGGTAGATATTTGTGGTTGAACCAATGTATAACAATTGATCTAACGTTGTTCGATTGGATCACGGGGTTAAGCATGCAAGGACCCGACCCACAAGATTTCTATACTGGAAATTCCATGGACCCTACTCTCGCTCAAAGGATCAAGGACACTTATGGTGATGTCAAGAAAGGAACTCAAAGCTACAAGGTACCTTCTATCCAAAGTGGTGCAATGCACCTCGCATGTCATATGATTACAGGGAAGGTAGTATGCAAGAATCGACCCACCCAAGTGACTAGTTTTGTAGTCGACCTCGCAGGGAAGTGAACGGAGGGCCTACAAATGAATTGGGTGAAGTACCTCATGAACCAATTAGAACTTGACTGCAGAGAAGCCCAAGATCAAGGGTACGAATTTCATTTCAGCTAGTTATTGATCTTGATCATTTTCATTGCCTGGGAGATGTCGGAAGGTGCGACCTTCTCGGAAATCAAGCCATTTGAACCATTGGCCACGAAGTTCAGTACATTATGGCACTCAAATGAAATTAATAAGAAATGGCAGTAAAATTTCGTGTTCCATACATACTACAACCAGTTGAAGCTATCCATACAGTCTGAGCCTCACATAACTCTGAATACTTTACACAGGTTTAGGCCTTTGATGAAGTTCAGTGCAGATCGACATTTCATTTATATAACAACGTGAGCTGATGAGAACAAGAAGCAACTTTAGTCCTATTATAAGCTAACGGAGGAGGAATTGGAGGAAATCATCAAGGATTGGTCGGAGGACCTCCTCATTCCAGCAGACCCTGCAGAGATATCCGATATAGATAGCCTAGAAACTGCGCAGGATACACCCAGACCAAGCAAGACAAAGAAGACCAAAGAGGGCCATGATTTAGACAGCGCATCCATGAAGACTGCTTCCATATGACCTGAGAAAGGAGGTGATGATGCAGAGTTGAATGACACATAGGTCGAGCAATAGCAGGGTGATGAGGTTGATCCCCTGAACAAGAGGAAATGTCCACCTCCAAAACCTTCCTCTCGGAAGAAATTGAAGGCCACTATGAAAAATATATATACCATCCTCACCTATGATGACTTTTACTTCTTTGTAGCAGCCCCGAATGATGCTTCACTGGAGATAGCAGAGAAGAAAGAAGAAAAATAAGAGGATCTATATGATCGAATCATGACTAAACTCTGAGGAGTACAACAACCCCTACAATCCAGCCACGCAGTCTTCACTGCGTCGGGAGAGCCAGAAGTGGGAGTTGAGCTAGCTCAACTCCACCACTTAACTGATATAGTTGAAGCTCGCCTTCGACGAACGCAATAGGAAACAACACAAGACACCTAGGCTTTGGTACAAGTACAAGGAGTACTTGTAGAACAACGTCGAGCGGTCAAATAGGAAAAGAGCACTCTCCAAGTGAATTTCGATGAAGAAAAGGAACAGCTGCAGAAAGGCAAGGAACAGTTTCTTGTCGAGCAACTCGATGTGAAGGAAACGATCAACAGAGAACTGCACTCTGTGACTGTCGTAGAAGTAAAGGAAAAGGATCAAGTCACGAAGCAAGTATCACAACTTGAATAAGTGATCCAGTAGCTCCAGCAATGCATATCATATTTAGAGCTATGCGTTGTGCTTAAGACCCTGCAAGACATAAGGGACCAACGAGAATCCATTGCCCGTAGTGCAGTTGATAGACTGAAGGCCCTTACCTTAGAATGCAAGAAATTTGCTAATCGCAGTGCCCAGACATATAAGAAACTTACTCAGAACCCAGAGTTGCAGGCACTGGAGTCACAGCTCCAGGAGGTGAAGCAACATGCAGAAACACTACAGGCATAGCTAAAGTCTCTATCAATTATGGAAAGAATGAAGAGATCTTAGGAGCAGCAAACCGCCCAACAAAAAATCCATAATATCCAGAGTAGAGTTATGGAGATAACTCAAAAACTCCAGCCGATACAAGATAAGTCCTATCGGTTGTTTATAGAGGTAGAAGGCCAGAGAGAAGAATTGGAGCAGGTTAGCACCATAGCAGAGTAGTGCCTGGAAGGACCTGTGAATGATGTAGTCATTCAAGAATTTGCTGAGAAAGAGCACGTAGCACAACAGAAATTCGAAGAAATTTGAGCCAAGATCGAAGCATTCCAAGGAGAACTTCCTACATCAAAGTCACTCGGGATGAGTCACAGGTGAGTTTTGGGGGCCTGTTGGACCCTGGCCAGGTTTTGTTGATATCTGATCAATTTTGACCTATTTTTGGACTTCGACGGACTGTTGAAGGAGGAGCACAAGATGAAGTAGAGATCATGGGATCTCAGACCCTTTTGGGGTCCTTTTTGGGATGTGGGAATATGTAATGGGAATGGGATGTCAGCCCATGGGTTTACCCATGTTTAGGCCTATTTTGTATGTATAAATAGATGTATAGGAAATGTAAAAGGAAAGAGAACGAAGGCATCTATGTGATGTTAGTATGAAAGTAGGCTAAGTGCCAAGATTTGGATCTGTGTGATCAAGAATTGTAAGGCTTTGTGTATACTGTGTGAAAATTGCAGAGTTAAGTGCAAGCCATTGTAGCAAGACTATGGAAGGCTTAGTGATGGAACGCAAGGAAGAAGGATCTAGCGAGCTGCGCAGATCTTCTGTCCTGTGCGGAGTAAGGGTTTTGAGTCTCTATTCTTGTAACCAATTGACTGAAGACAATAAAGGAGAAGAGTTGGTGGATGTATCCCCAGGGTGGGGGTGAACCACGTAAACACTGTGTTTTTATGCTTTGTGCTTGTCTTAATGTGTTTATAAAATCTATTGCTAAGTGCTTTGATAGAGATATATAAATCTTCTCATGCTTTGTGCTAATGATGTGTAAGAATGTTAGATCTGATCCACATGAAGATGCTTAGTTCTTGATCTGCTAGATATAACTTGCATGTTCATGATAGAATTATTAAATACATTAGATCTGAGTGAATGATGTGATGTTATGTTCTATCTGTGCAGTAGTTATTGGTTGAATATTAATGAACTATTGATGCTAAGAGCCCTGCTGAGTATTATAATCATAGATCTATATCCCAGCTAAGGTTGCAGACGCTTGAGTCCTGTAACCACCCCTGCCTCTACCTCGGGTGAGACTTCATCTTCTTCGCAGGTGTTGCCAAAAGGGTTGGTAGTTAGGGTTTTGTTGGTGCGTTTTTGTAGCATTGAACCCTGGGTATGCCCTTGTGCCAACACTGGGACACAACTAGTTTAGTGTCTAAGTAGACCCGGAGGTGACAGATACCATGCAAAAAAGTGTCATGAAACAGCTCTAAGAATATGTTGTATTCGACAAGATTTTTTGCGGCATCACCTAAACAGATACCTCCTGAAGACAACAACTGGCCATGAGGTGTGAAAATCATGCAAGCTGCGGAAGAAAGCCTCTGAGTGTGCCATATAGCATCGTCCATAAAGCCAATAAGCAGCTCTGATTCACTTGACATATGCCATAGTGAAAAAGATGAAATAAAAAATGACATGTCCATAAAACCAAAAAGACAAAAACTGAAAAGAAAATGTATAATAAATATACATATGTAAAAGAATTTACCCAAGGTGACCCACCTACGAGTAATACTTCTTGAGGTAGAGCCCATTTCTAGGCTCTGTGAAAGCATTTCCCTCAATGTCCACCAGACGACAAGCACCATTGTTTAGAACCTCCTTCACGATGAAAGGTCTGAACCACATGGTTTTGAACTTGCCTACCTCCAAGGGATCCTTATCTTGGTCATAGACTAGGACAATATTTCCTTCAGAGAAAATCCGAGGGTGAATGAATCGATCATACTGACACTTGAATTTTTGTTTGTGAGCCTCGTTGGCCAAGTATGCATCCCAACGTTGCTCATCAATCTTCTCAAGATATACTAAATGTTCTTCAAGAGGTGAAGTGTTTGGCAATAACTGTACTGCCAACTTTAGAGACGGGATCTGGAAATCTATAGGCAAGACTGCTTCCAGCCCGTAAACGAATTGAAAATGTGAGAAACTGGATGCAGTATTAATAGACATTCAGTGACCCATAATGTTGAGTACAACATCAAATTCCAATTTGACTTGGCCGAATTGATCGTTCGTTGTAGAATAATATTAAGGGACTTATTCACATCTTCCACCTGAGCATTCTCGTGTGGGTAGTAGGGTGACGAATGTTCCTGCCTCAACCCAAGATTTGACGTTAACTTGGACATCATTTTATTCTGAAAGTGACTGCCATGGTTCGTGACAATCTCTCTTGGGATGTTGAACCTTGCTATTATCTGGTTAAACAAAAAGAGAGTTGATGTCTCGCCATCATCTTTAAACATTGGCATAGCCTCGACCCACTTCGTGATGTAGTATATTTCTACGATGATATAACGGTGCCCCCTTGTTAAAGGGGGGTTTCATGTAGTGTAATCAGTCCCCCACTTGGTGAAGGGACCAACTATGATGACGGGAAACATGGGAGCAGGGTGTTCCCTCATCTTCCGAGAGAAGATCTGACATGGGTGGCACTTCCTGATCGATTCAACACAATATTTGATTAATGTCAGCCAAAAGTAATCGACTCGTAGAATCTTTTGGGTTCTTTTCAACCCATACAAATGATCACCACATGCTCCAGTGTGGCAATCATTAATCATGATTTTCACTTCTTCATGAGTGAGACACCAACGAAGGATTCAATCTACACCTTGACGATACAGAGTGTCCTTGAGTATGAGATAGTTCTTGGCCTAATGGCATATACAACGACGCTCATCATGAGAAGAAGATGTGGGGAACTTCAAATTTTAGAGATAGACCAATATATCTCCATACCAGGGATCCGAAGACGTGATCAAAAACATGTCTCCTTTAATAGGCGACTCTTCCGGTATAACATCACCTGAATCGATCGGAAGTTCCGAGATGAGTTCCGCAAAGACTAGTGACTTTTTGGATTTCTCCAAAACAAAATCCAAGTCAAATGCATGGAGTATAACTATCCATTTACTAATATTTCCGCCGATTACACATCGTGTCAACACATATTGAAATGGATTCACAACGACAATGACGGTGGTCTTGCAAAACAAGATATAATGACGAAACCATTGGAAAACATGAACTGTTGCCAACGAAAGTTTTTCAATGTGGGAATAATTGAGTTCTGGTCCAACCGGGCCTTGGCTCAGGTAATAAATCATGAATTCTTAGAGAAAATCATCCTCCTGAACCAAGACCATACCGATCGTTGACTCCGCAGCAGCCAAATACAATAAGAAATATTTATTATAATTGGGTGGTTGAAGCAGAGGGGCAGACATGAGGGCATGTTTCAATGCTTCGAAAGAGCATTGAGCGGCTTCATCCCAATGAAAAGGAACATCCTTCTTCAATAAATGCATGAAACCATGATGCAAGAGCATCGCCAACCACAAGTGAGCGTGGGGCAAATGCCAATGCATTTTGGCACATGATGAATTGTTTGAATTTTTTGAAGATTGGATGCGCCAAAATTAAATGTAATAATTAAGAAAGAGTGTAATGGTAGATTGTAATCAGATATTGAGCGTCCCGCTCTCATCTAAAGTAGATAGAGGCATTTATGCATAATTTAATGTAGGTAGATAGAATTTAATTCTAGATTAGACAGTTTTAGAGCACAAGAGGGAAACGGGATATAGACACCCTCTTTATGTAGTTGTAATATGATGTCAATAGAGCATAGAGCAGAGAAGAGAAGAACCAGAGAGCTATGTAGAAGAATTGCATGTACAGAAGTTATGGATTAATATAAAAAGCTTTGATTTAGACTCATGGTGTTGTGATATTCTCTATGTATGCATTGTTGAATGTTATGCTCATGAATGTTTTACTCTTTCTGTCATGCATTTGATTTTATGCTATGTGTGTATGATTTCTTATTAAATGTTTGAAATATGAGAGGGAGAGTAAGGAATGAGTTTCAATTGTTTATCTGTCTGAGTGAGTAAAATTCCTGCCAGAAGTGCAGTGGAGTTTGTCAGCAAGGAGTGCGTTGACAGAAGTCAGAGTTCATCTCTGAAATCTCAGGAGGGATAAAAATTGTTCTCATTCTCACAGAAGTGTGACTTGAGCATAGGATATGTGCAAGGTTTGTCTAGGCTGAGTAAAGTTTCAGGGTTTGTAACCTGAGTGAAATTGTTGAAGGTTGTTGTTGCAGGGAGTGCACAGAGTCGAAGAGATTCAATACTTGGAAGTATTGAAGAAGTGTTGCAAGGAGTGCGCGCAGGAATTTTCCCCAAAGGACTTGGAGATTTTCAAGCAAGCTCAAGAAGGATAGAGTCTTTGAAATTGTCGAAGAAATATCAGGAGGTTTAGTACCTTGAATCATTCAAAGGGAGGCACTGCGAAGTTTATTTTTAGATAGGTAATTTCCAGTGAGGAGTTAGCCTGTTCAATTTGGCAGAAATCGTCAAGAAGGAAATGGACTGTCGGAATTCTCCATGGAGAATTCACGAAGTTCTAAGAGTCGTTAGATCTTGCAGATTAGCAGGAGAGTTACGACGAGTGCCTTCAAAGGTTCAAGCTCAGGAGAGGCAGAGTCGTAGATCCAATCCAACAAGGTCCATTGGATCTGCTCGTAAAAATCCATTTCAGGGCTTCGTGAGTTGAAGTGTCGAAAGCCTTGCATCAGGACTCGTGAAATCGTGAAGTCTGAAGTCCTGAAAAGGCGGAAACCTAGTTGTGGGCCAGCGCCAGGAATCGTGTCGGAGTTTGACATTTCGGGATTTTGTCAAATAGAGAGTCACGATTTTAGGGTTCGCGGAGAAGAGTTGCATGACATCGCAACTCGCGAATTCGCGAAAGCTGAAAAGTCGAAATTGATATCGGGATTTGGGAATTCAGAGTTTGTGTTGACATGAGTTTTTGGCATCGAGAGTCTCGAACTCCCGATATGAGAAAATCACGCTGACCATTGGATCGAGCGGGGAATCACAGCCGTCGATTTCTTTTGGTGACCGAACATCGAAGTTTCAGTAATGCGAGAATCGAGATTTCAGAAGTCGAGGGGATAAGTTGCATGACATTGCAACTCCCCAAATCGTAATAAGGAGAAAGGAAAAATAGAGAGAGGAAAGGCCAAGTGTCATAATTTCAGGTTTTGAGGGTCTGAGAGACAAGATGCTCGACCACAAGACTCGCAAAATCGCGAAGTCCGATCTTCCG
This sequence comes from Picea engelmannii, assembly GCA_009831015.1. Taxonomy (NCBI): domain Eukaryota; kingdom Viridiplantae; phylum Streptophyta; class Pinopsida; order Pinales; family Pinaceae; genus Picea; species Picea engelmannii. The sequence continues at coordinate 21,093 of ML825682.1, read as the reverse complement.
AAATATAAGGGGGGGGAATTCCTCAAGGTTGTTTATGGGTGCAGATTTCCCGAAAGGGAAATAGAAGGGCCAGTCGAGCTCTTTGGGCCAGAAGAGAGGAAAATATCCTTCACGGATCCCAATCTGCGGATCTAGGAGAAGGGGGTTTGCGTCAAACCCTTTGTTATCTCAGCATAGTTTGCGATGAAACGTCGTAAAAAGTTTTCTTTTCCATGTAAACTATGAAGCTAAGGGATTGTGCATGGGGGAGGAAACTAAACTATTGCCTCAACATTTACAAGATTTACCATGATCCTTGTTGTTTAAACTATGAAATCTAGCAGATGACCCGACGTTATGCAAAAACTGCATTTTTTTGGATTCAAGCGAATCTGGTAGTAGCGACATCGCTCAAAGATGAGTTGGGGGTGTGTGGGATGATCATCTCTCTTATGATATCGTGATGCTAAATCATCAATATAATCCTCGACTAGTTGTTTGATATCGTGGAAAGAAAAAGACATGGCCCGCTAAAAAGTAGCTCCAACGTTTTTCAGACAAAAAGGCATCTTCTGATAAGCGAATGTAGACCATGGAAAAATCAAAGCAGTTTTGTGTTGGTCTTTGGGTTTGATCTGTATCTGATTGTATCTAGAAAAACCATCCATGAAAGAAAATACCTCGCAACTTGCACATTCATCCACTATCTAGTCAATAAATGGCGTGGGGAAATTGTCTTTTGGACAGGCCTTTTTCAAATCACAGAAGTCTGTACATACATGAATCGTACCCTATTTCTTGTTTACTGGAATAGGATTTGACATTCATTGAGTCAATTAGATGGGGTAGATGAAACCAGCTTCAAGAAGTTTCTCTACTTCAGCCTTAATATCTATTTCTTTCTTAGGATTAACCGGACGAAGCTTCTGTTGGACTAGCTTAGCGTCAGGATATGTCATGATTTCATGTTTGACAATTCTTGGATCTATGCCTAGCATTTCCTCGTAAGACCGGGAAAACACGCCATGGAATTCTTTAAATCAATCCTTGTAGATTCGAATCTCCTCTGGGGAGTAGTCCACTCCAACAAAGACATTCTCCACAATGCCAGGGGTTCTGGAGATATCAATAGGTATCATTTTAGCAATGGTTGTCATATTTCCTTCAGCGTAAACTTTGTGCGTACCCAAAGGATTGATAGGAAAAGACCTATCTCCAGTCATAGTCAGAGTGAATTCACTTGCTTCAATCCTTCCTAACTCTGGGAGGAAATAAGATCTGTGATGGAGATCATGCCAAGGTCTGTCCAGACTAGTCATTGCCTCAATAATCACCTTGTATGAGGGCAAGACTAAGTATAAAGAATCAGTATTGGTGAGGGAACCTTGATTCCAAATAGGCTCGAGAATCATATCTAACTCTTGTGTGGGAGTTGGATCGGGATCGACGGAAGCTTGCTGGACTATAGAGTACACAACCTCTACCACAGACAAAGGCATGGCCATGCCATGGTGCCCTGCCCCTTCCATCTTGGCTGATGGGGAAGGAAGAGTCCACGGATCATCAAAGTAAGTCATACGAAATGAAGATACTTGAAATATTTCAACCTTGGGTTGGTCGAGAATAGTCGATATGAACTTAACGTCGCCAAAAGGAGGTAGGTAATCAAAAGTACCCATCAAAGGTCGGCACAAACCAACCCCTATGTTGACAATGTCGGGTTGAGGGTTATGAATCATTGGGACCGTGGATTCCCCCGATGAAGGGTCAAGATGGGAGAAGGACAACTAATAAATGGACACGATCTGACCCTCATGTGGAAACAACAAGACCTGAAAAACTGTAGCAACCACTGCATTGATATCATAGGTCCAACTTCTTCCTAACAAGAGATTGTAGTCAAGATATGCATCGACCACTTCAACCTCGACACACACGGTTTTCCCCCCTAACTGCACAGGGAAAGAGGGGATGATTCCATGTGGTCAGAACAAACGACCATTGAAAGTGGTAAGAAGAGTAGGTGATGGAGACAAAATGGGTTGGCCAATGGCCTTCCAACACACCAACGACATCACACATGTCAAGGCACCCTCATCAACCACCATGCAGAAAATGTTTCAAGTAAAATCTTTCATGGTGTAAGAAACTACTATCTAAAATGCCACGTGGTAAGGGAGACAAGGTTTTAAGTCGGTCGTATCAAGAATGATCATTCTCGGATTACAAGTCTCAGAATATCCTAAGGAAGCTAACAAAGCCTTTCTCTGGGAAGGGAAGCTCTGGAGGACCTCCAAAGCAGACATTGCACAAGGGGTTTGAGACAAATCCTCCACCACATAGTAGTTCTGGGCAGTTCTTGCATTTGGATTATGGGAATATTTATTGAACGCACCTTTTGGGATGTGTTTCATTGTTTCGCCCAATGTCTTCTCAATCTGGAGAGGAAGAGGCAGGTTTCTGGCTTCTTTACCCTTCTCATAGGTGTTTGGCATTTCGTAATCATGTGTCTTAGTTGCTATATCAACGTTACCTTTCAACATATACACATTTTCAGATGAAGGATTACTCGAAGACGGAGGTGGTCCCTGACTTCCCCCTTCCACACTCGAAGAGTCTTGAGTTAAACTTTTCCCATGTGGAAATGGGTTCACTAACACGGAAGGTTGTTGTTGTGCCAATAACTTCTACGCCTCTGCAAGCCAAGGGCACAGGTGAGTCGGATGGTCTTCTGTACAAAATTTACATGGATACTTTGACTTCTTTTTATTTGTTTTCCCCCCGCTAGCATTATTGGTAGGTTTCTTATCCCCCATACCCTTCTTTCGATGTTTCTTCTTTTCGTCAAGTTGTTGAGTGGCCTTCAGTTTTGTTGATGGAACACTGTGTAAATCCGATGTTTGAGTAGGCAGGGTAGCCGAATCAGTGATCTGGCTGGCCGTTATCTGCTGCATTGACAATTGTTGTAATTGATTTGAAAACCGATCAGCAGGATTTGTTTGCATTGAACTAACAATACCATCGGCATCTGGTCCAGATCTTTGTCTAGTCTTGTCAAGTATCGAATGTGGTGCATCTAGAAAAAATTTGTAAAGTAAACCAGACTGAGAGTACATCAGTTCTCGCTGTTGAGCTCTCATTATCGCTTCTTATTCTAAAAAGACCCCCGACATTGCTACGTCTTTGGATAACTGAGGTACCAAAGACTTAAGGAACCACTCAAGCAGGAATGTTGGTGGGACTGGTAATTTTATCAAACTCTTCCGGCATCTCCATTATTGGATGTGATCTAAGATATGGTCCTCCTTTGTCTTCTCAAATTTGGCCAACAACTCGGTGTTGACTTCGTATCTCACAGGTAATTAAAAATGGTTTAAGAAAACCATTTCCAATTCACCAAAGGTAGAATATCTTGAGTGGTTGAGCACGATGTACCATTTCATTGCACTCCCGATGAGAGTGCATTGAAATAAATGTAACTCGACGGAGTCGTCTCTCAATGAGTTAGACGAGCACCATAAATGGAAGGTAGTCACATGATCACATGGATATTCATTAGGCTTAGCTTCGAACTTTGGAATGTCCGAAGGAAGTTTGGTTGGCATAGGAGGCCAATGTAGATTGTGATAGATGGGGTTATTTAATAACATTGTAAAGTCTGGCAAGTGCAAAGTTGCCAGAAATGGTAATTTGGGTTGTTGATTATAACCAGGGAAAAATGAGCCTGGAGTTTGGCTGGCACCAGGTTACCAAGAAAAGTTAGGTTGTTGTCCAGGGTTCTGGTAATAACTATGTTCATGACCAACTTATGGGTTTTTCTCTTATTGAGACGTCATTGACTGACTCCCATAATAGGACGTAGAAGGTTGGGCTTGTGTTGCATTCCAAGGTTTTTGGGAAGGGTTGCCCCCTACCGATCTGATAGGCATAGGTCCTGAGGCTTGCTCAGGGTTCCATCAGCTATGGAAAGGGTTTCCCCCGGTTGACACCCCTGAGGAGGGAACTAATCCCTGCCATGGATTCCAAGATCCTTGTGAGGAAGGAATTCCTGAGTTTGCCCCCTATGCAGGAATATTACCCTGCATAGGATTTTTTTTTCCATAACCGAGGTTTCCCCCTTCCGAGATGTAAGCTAACGAGAATGTGATGTTACAAAATGCATCGAACAAAGAGAACAGTGTCGAACCTACTGGCATGCTATAAGAAGGAAGTCCTTGACTACCTTCTCCAAACAAACTATAGTTTACGTTCCGCCTGGCGGAATTTTGGTGAGCACCGCCGAGCGAAGGGGACAAAGGAGGTATATGACCCCCTCCATAAGGGAAATCATTATAGGGAGTCGAAGTGCCCCCCATGGATCCTTGCAGAGGAGCGTTCAAGCTCCCTACCCCTAGACCTAAAGTTTGTAGAGTGGAGTAGGAAAGGAAAGAGTTTGTATCGAAGCCAGGAATCTCGTATTAGAATGGAGGGATTTTCACACTCTGGATGAAAGGGGTAGTGATCACCACCATAGATGGAATAGGACCATTTCCCGAGGTAGAGGTGGTCGAGATCATAGTGGTCTGGACCAGCGACGATTGGTTTGGAGGTGGAAAACCCACTGTAGTTGTAGCCGTAGAGAGACTACGAGGATTCCTTGAAGAAGTAGCAGCATTTGTCTCCATCGCTGCTTGTGACACTACTTGACGCTTGTAATGGTCAACCTATACGATGATTGGCACCGATAGATCAGTGATCAAAGGGTTATACGGACCAAGAGATTCTTCTCCCAGGTCAGAAATGGTTGGTTCCTCCGGAATCAAATTTTCTATTCTCAGAGATGAGTTAGGCATAGTTTCCTGTGGCTCGGTAACCTCAAAAGACCCTTTCTGGTCTAGTCTTTACCTTAGTGTTGGCGGGGGTGGCTCCAGATTAACCGGCAGCAAGCAAAGAATCCTTCGTGACTGGTGGAGTTCTTGATCCTCCATGGTGTGAGAATATCAATGACACACTAGGGATTTCTATTAATGTTAAATACCAGCACACACTAGAAAAATATCCTATGAGATAAGACAAGCAGATCACTAGCTAGTTGGAAGAACAGTTACACCAGCCAACACTAGAGAAACTTATCGGTGCAAGTGCAACTTGAATACGAAAACACCCTTTGGGTATACTCTACAAAGTGTGGCCCGATGTCTTCCCTAGGTACCATGGTATACCCCTGTATTCACCTATGTAAGTCACGAAGATAAAGGAAACTAGGTTGCCAATGCACAAATAGTCATCAAGCAGGTATAGTCGATAGTCGGGTGGACTGTAATGAGCAGGGTATCAAGACTTAAACATATCAAGGGTATCGAAAGAAAGTGTTCTGGAAGACGACTGAGGACCTCGAATGGATTCGATACCCATGAAGCTCCGTGGAAAATGTGATCAATGGAATCCCAAGATAAGCCTTCTATATGTGTTCCCCACTACACTTGGTCCGGATTTGGAGGGGTTATCTCTGCTACCTTTCCGCATGCGTCCTCATTTTTAGCCCCTGTGTTAGAGGGGGGTCCCAGATAACTTTTAGGGTTACTTGAATTTTAGGCACTCCCTAGCACAAACTCTTATGATTGTTTTTGTAGCCTTGACGAGTTTCCTCTCCAATCCTAAATCAAGGCTCTAGCCTAGACTAAATTGATAGACCCTACAAACACAATGTCTAATAACTTTAATTAGGCGTTAATTTTAGTGGTTGTCTTAAGTCGAAGGGAACGGAAGTGGAACCAATGATGTTCTTTAAGAGACTAAAGAGAAGAGCTGAGATGAAACTGAAAACAAACTACCCCTTCTTCACAAATAAATATTTTCCAAATTAAACTCTTTCACCAAACTTTTCCTAATTATTTTTCTCAGATCTTTGAAAAGAAAAACCTAAAACAAGATCTCGCTTGACTACGAGCTACTTAATGTTCTAAGTATTCAAATAAATAAATTATGAAAACTTTATTTTTCCTTGATAAATAAAGCAACTAACCTAAACCACTTTTACCAAACAAAGAAATGAAAAACGTTTTTTTTATTATTTTATGCTTCAAAACAAGAAACTTGAAAATGATTTTTTTTTCTTTTCTTCTAAAGAAAAAAATGGAAAAATGAAGACAAGACAAGACCAAGAAATGACTTATGGCCCACTGCGGATCGCAGGGAGTCACTGACAATACCAAAAAGGTAGACCAAAACACACTCACAAACTCATCCAAAAAACCCTAATAAAGAAAACACAAGAAACCTTTGATAAGAAAAAGATATGTTGAGGTCAGACCTAGGCTACAGATTGTTATAACAAACATCAGGACTAGATCAAGAAAATCCCAGAGAAGTATGACTTCTGACAAGGAAGAGGATGAATGCCTCTTCTTTAAAAAATATTTTCTCAACACTACTGACACTTTACCAGCCTGCATATGTACGCGGGCTATCCAAAGGTAGGGTGTGTATGTACGCGTGAAGACCCACTACAGGTTGTGTACACCTCTGTAACTTCTCAAAACAAATGAAAACTAACAGCCAAGAAAACCAGGAAATGAGTACTGATATTGAAGACCATAATCCATTAAAGACTCATACACTTACAAAAACTCAAAAAAGGAAATTAAACAAATTAAAACACCCAAAAAGAATATCCTCTAAAAAACCCTAGAGGTTTCCCTAGTATGGTCTCCAATTTTGATGTAGCAGGAAAACCCCCTACGAACTATACTAGGGTTCTAAAGTGGAGGCATATCTAACCATCTAAAGTCTCCTACTTTTAAAAAATATCCCGACATTACCCCACAATCATACATTAAAAACAAAGTATAAGGATTTGATAAGCTTACCTTAAACTTTGCGTCCGGTGTTGATACCTTTGCACTCAGTTGTTTCTCGACTGAAGATATCCTCCTAAGGCCAACCTACATTCACCAAAATACAAACAAGAAACTACAATCATGCATTCTATATATGGATTAGTGGGTTAGATATCATAACCAAAATACAAATAAATCATAAAGATTGAAGACTTCATTTGGCGAGAAGGAAAAAGTATTTCTTTATATTAATCTCACAAAGTCACTTACAATATGAGACCAGAAACTACTCCTCAAACGCGGTCCTAGGCTCCTCTTCACCATTCACCAACTTATTCCACGTATTCTTCTCCTCCTCAATTCTCTCTATGGAAATGGCAAGGGTTTGCAATGGAGGAAAAATGAATTCTTGCTCAAACTCACATTGTGGTTGCAAAATATTGGGGAAAAGGGGGAGTACTAAAATGGGTAGAGTTTCTTTCCTCTCATTCTTCGTTTTGGAATGGGACCCCAAAACCTTATTTTATAGGCCAAAAAGATAGTTATCTGGTTCGGTGACCAACTATGGGTGGTCAAAAGGTTAGGTAACAGCCCAAAAACCCGTATCCCTTTGCCATTGTTTTATTTTTTGCACTTTTTGTGAGTATACATGGGCTATAATGGTGCAGCACACGTGTGTACATGACCAGTAGTGGTGCAGAGTGCGTACATCTTCAAAAAAATGGTTTTTTAGAAGATATGTTCAATGATGGCTTGGAAAAAATAGCAATTAAGATGGCTTGATGCTAGGTATGCATGTCTGGTGCAATTTAGGGTTATAACAATAGTCTACTCTTCATTTATTTTTCTTCATGCATGTCCCTGACAAGATCTAGGTACAAGAAGCTCGGGCTCGAACCAATCGAGTCATTGCAATATCGATCGCTTCAAGCCCGACAACAACCCATGGGGGATGAAAATAAGGATGATGGAGCAGGAGATCCTATTAAAAATTTTCTCGAGGAATCCATCACATGAAAAAGGAACGAAATGATGGACAACTTTGCACAGATCCTTCGATGAATACCCATGGTAGAAGCATCTTCATTAAGCGGCCATGAAACCCCCCTTCAAGGTACGGTAAATTTTTATATTCCATTATTTTAAGGACTGATAGATGTGGTTGTTGTATATAAATGGTTGAATCTGCTCGAACGATATTTTTCTATCCACAATTTTTATGATAGGGAAAATATTACTTTTTCACTCCTCAAGTTCATCCCCCATGTTAAGGATTGGTGGGATACTTACTATGAACAAAGGGTCATAGAGGAATCTACAATATTTTTTATGGTCCCTACATGGGATTCCTTCCGGGACGCCATTAAAGAACAATACTTCCATGTTGGAAGCTACGAGGACCACTACACTAGATGAACCACCCTGTGTCAAGAAAGGGACCAAACAGTACCAGATTTCACCAATATTTTCCATACCCTATGCACCAAATTGGGTATCAAAGACTGTGAGTGAAATATGGTGCTAAAATACCATGGTTTTTTGCACAGATACATTCAAACAGAAATGGAGTTTCTAGACATTGCCTCACTGGGCATGGATTATAGATACGCTTTCAAGATCGAGCATAAATTTAAGCAGAAGAGGAAAGAGTTTGGATCTACAAACTCCTCATAGTTGAATCAAGGAAAATGTGGCCCCAATCCACACAGCAAGGGACTGATTTGATATGGCCACTCTCAGGACTACTAGTCCAAGCCGCAACACAAGAAGGGAAATGAGAAGATGAAGAAGGACATAGGAAAATGGTGTGAGTACCATAAAATCCCTTGGCTCAACACTGAATAATTCCAGTCCAAGAATTCACTCATGGTTGAGTTGAAGGATGTCGATTCAGAGGTTGATTTTGATTCCAAACCAAATCTTGAAGGAAGGAAGAGGATTATCGATGTTGAACCCAGTGCCACTATAGCTACCACCAAAGTCCAACCAAGCAAACCAAAATAACTAGAGGAAGGGGAACGCCTCTTTCACTCACAAATGTGGGAAAGGGGCTCTTATTCATTTCATTTTTTATAGTGGCTGTCAGAAGAACCTGATTTCAATAGAGGTCATCAAGCGGCTGGACCTTCCAATGACACTGCACCCATAACCCTACACCATCAGCTATCTTTTCCAAGGAAAATATCTTTGTGTCATCCAATAGTGTCTTCTTCCCTACGACATCAATCCTTTCAAAGATGAGGTAATGTGTGATACTTCTCCCCTTGAAGTTTGTGATGTTATTTTAGGACAACCATATTTGTGGAAGCATCATGTTGTGTATGATTCTAGACCCTACAGTGTTATTATTACTTTGGGTAGACAATTCTACAGGATACCAGAGGTAGCACCGCCTACTGTTATTTCTTTAATCTTTGTGAAGCAATGCAACAAGGTCATTTAACAGACCAAAAATTTCATATTCTTTGTGATCCATGGTCACAGTAAGCAGAAGGTTGTCGCCACATCCCTGGCCTCTACACAGAGCCTCTCTTTGAAGCAAAATCAAGTGGACGGGATATTGGAAGAATACAGATACATCAAGCATCCAATTGATTTGACCCCCGGTACACCTCTACCTAATGAACCAGTCTATCGTCGCTCACTAATGGAAAATGACGAAATCAAGCATCATATCAAAGAGCTTCTTCAAAAGGGGAACATTAGACCCAACTCCTCCCCTTGCAGAATCTTGATTGTATTGGTGCACAAGAAGGATGGGACTTGGTAACTCCTTAAAGAAAATCATAGTTAGTAACTGGTACCCAATTCCCAGGATTGATGACCTTCTTGACCAACTCAAGGGGGAAACTTTCTTCACCAAGATTCACCTAAAGTTTGGCAACCACTAGGTTCCCATCGAACCAACTAATGTATGGAAGACAACCTTCAAATCTAAATAAGGTCTCTTTGAATGGTTGGTCATACCCTTTAGTTTAACAAATGTACCATCCACTTTCATGAGGTTGATGGATGATGTATTGAGACCCTTCACCAAATATTTTGTAGTGGTATATTTCTATGACATCCTCATCTTCAGAAGAACTTGGGAGGAGAACATGCGTCATATTCAGTAGGTTTTGAGCACTCTGCAAAAGAACAAGCTATATTCCAACTTGGAAAAATGCTCTTTTGGCATGAACAAGGTCCAATACTTGGGATAAATTGTTGATGAACATGGGGTACATGTTGATCTAGTTAAGATCCAAGTCATGTGTGACTGGCCAACCCCGACCACACTAACTGAGATTTGAAGCTTCTTGGGACTGGTCAACTTCTATCGACGGTTCGTGCTGGGATTCTCCCATATTGCATGGGCCCTCAGCCAGGTGACCAAGGGAGGTAGTAGAGAAACATTTGTGTGGAGGAAGGAACAACAACAAGCATTCTATGATCTGAAGAATCACTTGTGCTCAATTCTAATACTCTCCTTTACCAATCTGCAACAACCGTTCAAGATTGATATTGATGCATTTGACTATGTTGTAGGCACAATTCTCACTCAACACAGTCATCTGGTGGCATACCATAGTGAGACACTCTTAGATACTATCCAAAAATACCCCACCTATGACAAGGAAATGTATTCCATTGTACAAGTCTGTCGTCAATGGAAAAATTACATTTCGGGAAAGGAGACGATCATCCACACTGATCACAATCCTTTGCAGTTCATACAGACACAAGGGAAATTGCATAACGACCTCCATCAAAAGTGGTCCAGGTACCTGCAACAGTTCCATATCAACATCATGTATAAGATAGGGATCTCAAATCATGTTGTTGACTGCCTCATTCAACCTCATGTGGTTGCACTCACCACTATGCTCCATTCCTGTGGACATGAGGCATATGAGTGGCCTCAACTTTATCATCAAGATGCAGACTTCACCACCACCTATCGGCTCTTGGGTATAGGCACGACTATTATCGATTTTCACATTCAGGATGGACTATTATTCCATCTGGGTCATCTTTGTGTTCCTACAAGCGAGCGTGCAAATATGATTTGGTAATCCCACTACAATAAGATGGAAAGACATTTTGGCATGGAAAACTGTGGTCATTCTTTAGAAAAAAATTTATTGGCCAAAACTTCGACAAGACGTCAGAAAGTATATCATATCTTGCACTTCCTGTGCCATTGCCAAGAAAACCATCAATAAGAAAGGTTTATACACCCCTCTTCCTACTCCCAAGAATACTTGGGAATCCATATCAATGGATTACATGTCTGGCCTTCCATCCACCAAGCAGGTAAATGACTATGTATTTGTGGTTGTTGGTCAGTTTTTGAAGATGTCCATCCTCACAGCTTGCAAGAAGAATATCACAATGACATATAATTCCAAGCTCTTATTCGAATGAGTGTAGGTCCATTTTAGGATACCAAAAACCATCATCTCTGATTGGGACATCCGCTTCCTCAACACATTTTAGTCCAGTCTCTAGTCACTGTTGGACACCAAGCTCACTAAATCCACTGCTTTGCACCCCCAAATAGATGACCAAACAAAGTTCATCAATCATATGATTGTGCACATCATGCACATGTACAACTCTAAGAATCCACATACATGGGATGAGAGTCTCCCCTATGTTCAACACAGTTACAACATCACTCTCCATCGCTCCACCGACCATAGCCCCTTTCAGGTGGGGCTAGGATTCCAACCCTTGGGTCCCATTGATGTTGCACTACCTCTTTCCACCACAAAGACAGAATCTTCCCATGTTCAGTCTTAGACCGACAAATCCACCAGATTCATTAAGAGGATTTAGCACATCCACCAACAGGTCCAGGAGATTTTGTAGAAATTGAATGCCAAGTACAAGCAATGCCGTGATCCACATAGGGTACCACACCAGTTTCAGGTTGGTGACCAAGTTTGGTTACATTTGCAAAAAGAGTGTCTCACAGGGCCCCATCAGAAGATCCACCCACTTCTCTATGGGACTTAAACTATAACCAAGGCTATGGGTAGAAATTCTTTTGAGCTCAACACTCCACCCTTCCTTGGCCTACACCCAGTGTTCAATGTGGACTTCTTTTGGCCATATTTTCCACCATTATTGGACACCTCATAGATCGTAGAACAACTAACACCAACAGATATCAACTCTAATTGCATGGCACGAGCATCCACTAATCATATCGTGGACACACAGGTCAAGGGCACTCGCCAATAGAGGATCCATGTGTATCCAGTTTTCAAGGAAGGGAAACTCCTACACCAAGGAAAGTGGCTCACTTGGGGTCAAATCCAATAGAATTTTACTCATCTGATGGGGCAACTCAACGCAATGGAGACCATTTCTTCCTAATGGGGGAGGATTGATCCAGGTGTATATTAGTGGCCACTCGCCTATTCCAACTGGCTCCTCTTTTCCATTTTTAGTTCACCACGTTCTTATATACTTCTTTATAATTGTGGTTTTTACACTTATGGGGTTGTATAAATCCCTACACATATTCTAGGTGGATACTGGTGGCCTATCACCTAATCCAACTGGCTTGATTTGTATGGTTTCATGTCAGCACATCTTGTTTTCCTTCCAGGGTCGTTTTGGAGGCCTAAACAATGTTTTTTTGGCTCTCCATAGTCAAATTGTAGACAGAGTCAGAGTTTGATGACGCAATGTGTATTTATCTAGAATACCTTTCCAATGGGATATCACGCGCCTAAAATGGAGGTTGTATGCAAATGTTACAACCCCTAGAAGTTGAGGTACAAATTTACCCATAGGGGCCCACATGACATTTGGTGTTTCACTTGCTAGGGTTAGTTTTTTTGATGTCTAGGGTTTTGGCATTCATGAGTAATATAAAAAAGGCATATAGATCCTCATTGTAATCATTCTACTCATATAGATGTGCGTAGAAGCCACATCTCTTCTCAAAGATAGATACCACCATTCGATCAAGTGTTTCAGTTCTACAGTTTTACAGTTTCATCCTATTTCATGTATTCAATAGAATATATTGTTCACTGGATATTTGTGTTATTATTCATGTCTCTGTTTTTATTATATTTAGTTTGTTCCGCTCCTAAATCCAGATCAATCAAGGAATAAAAAATGGAGGAAATGTAAAGAATTCAAGATGATTTAAAATAAGCAAAGGAAGAGATCAAGAAGAAAAACGATGATTTTTCCAAGATGCAATCCCTTAATGAATAACTCATTAAGGGTCTAAGAACTTAAAGAAATAAAAGAATAGTAAATCCAAGTGGGAAAAGGATGAGTCAAGAAAATATTTGAAAAATAAATATGAAGAGATATGTATACTACGAAACCATAATGAGAAACTATTAGATGAGTTCAAGAGATTGAAAGAAGAAAAAAATCATTTTCAAAATCAAGAAAAAGAAAGGATCTTGGATGAAGAATCCACCAAAACACTTGAAAATGAAATTTTCAAGAAGGTTTACGAATCCCTAAATACTAATGAGGTAAAATCAGAAATGCAAACGATAATTGAAGAAGGAAGACAAAATTTGATAAATGGGGTGACATTGCAACTTCAAAAAGAGAAGAAGAAAAGATTCAAGAAGGTCACCAGAAGATACTTGAAGAAGTTGAACTCCATCTAGAGGATGTACATGCCAAGTATGATGGTATTATATCCAAGGATAGAGTAATCAAAGGCCAAGCAAAGATGCTCAAGGATACCATTGTCTCTAAAAATAAGATAGATGAAATGCATGTGAAAAGTGAAGGAAGACCGTCAAATGTGAAATCATATCGACACCCTCATTACCAAGAAACATTTAAAGGAAGACAAGAAGAATGATATCAACATTATCAAGGAAGAATATGGAATAATTTTCAATATTCATGGAACAAGGCATCACCAAACTACTCTTCAAAACGATATTATTAGAGACCAACAACCACTAAAAATTGGAGAAGCTTCAACAACAATACATGGAATCAACGGAAAGAAAATTATGCAACAACTAGACACCAAGGATTAAGATTGAAAATAATTGATTTTGGATGGATAGATCATCAACAATGGAATGAAAAAATCAAGAACATAAGAAAATCATATTACATGGTCTCATCACATGTGAAGCCTTTAATTGCAAAGCTTTGAGGAAAACTATTTTTGAAGGAGGGTACTGTGTTATGACCCAAGGGGGTATATATATGGCTAAATGTATATGATATGACCCCAAGGGAGGAATATATATGGATAAATGTATATGATATGACCCAAATGGGGGGTATATATGGGCCTAAATGTACATGTAATATGTAAATATATATGTAATAGGGTTGGCTTAGTAGTAAAGGGGTCTCATGTGCAAGTGTGATCAACTATATATAAGAGATCATGTATTCATTATTGGGGGATGTGAATTGTGAAGTATGAATGGTATTTGTTTAGTTGGAGGGGGTTCCCCTATTATTTAAGGAGTTATTATGTAACTTATCTATATTGGAGTTGTGATCCACACTCACATTCTTTACATGGTGTGTACTTTTATTATTTTATGATATTTTGAGCATTTGGATCATTACAAATATACCTAAAGTATATTACATTTCTTATCATTTAATAATTTATGTTATAGGATTTTTATTATGTAAATAAGAATTATAATGTAAATGATAACTCTATAATAAGTCATGACCTTTGTTCTATGATAAGTCATTAACTTTTCCAAGGACATGAATTACCATTCCCCACATGTATTTATATACATGTATTGTATCGCATATGATGTGAAGTAAATATGTAAAATGGATAGTAAATAAAATATTATTTATTATGGTTATATGGAATTATGTTATGCATACATGGTGTTCTCATGCAGTGGACCACTAGATCCACTTCATCGTCCTCATAATCCTTTAGAGAAATTTGATTGGCCCATGGAGAATAAATTTATTTATCCTAGAATATAACATCCTCATTACATAATCCAATTACTATTGTTGACTTCTACTTTTTCCTCCATATTGATGTGAGATCACGATTTTCCACTTGGCTTAGAGTAAATAATACCTTACCATCAAAGTATTCACCAAATTAATTGTAATACTATAGTTCACATCACATCATATCCCCGAGTCCTCAAAAACCTTGACTCTTTCCCCCTTACCCGCCTTCGATACTAGACACCTACCAATCAAAGGAAAATACATTACAATTGGTTTCCAAATTATAGAAGCATTATGGAAATATTTGTATTGTATCATTTTTTATCTAGGATTCCACATCATTATGCTCAACATATTTTTGAATAAAATGTATATCCAACAATCCCTCACATATAATTAGTCTCCACCTACACTTTGTGGCTAGAGATTTTGAAAAAAGGTGGATATTTTAAAGACCCCATCTAGTAAATTCCTTGGGAATTACCATTTTTCCCCTTTAATGCACATTATACCACACTTTTCTTTATCCCTAGACTAGAGGAATTTGAATCAAATCCTTCTTATTCTCTCAAGAACATACTTTGGGATTTAATATATGGACATTCCATACACTAAAATGGCATCTAAAACTGACTTAGCCAACCCCCTGATAAGAAATTGTTACACCAAAATGAAATCCTTTTTTCAACTTTAGCTACCAGCCATTCCCAATCTTGTTTTATATAATCATTTGACTTAATATAAAACCTAAGATATTTAAGTCCATTTTGAATTAAACCGTGATTAAAATAAGATAACTAAGAAATAAAGCTTGCGTTATCATATTCAATCCTTGATAAATATATTATTGACTTACCTACATCGATTTCCATATTAGATGCAATAAATTATAGATAAATTAACTCCTTTAATATTAAAGAATCTCTTATAGAACCTGTTAGTGTGTATAAATTTACAAAGTCAAAACATCTTGTTTTTTTGTTGTTGAGTCTTGTGGTCATGCCCTGGTCTCTTAAAGATCGTGTGTCAAAGTCCTAGGGTTACTTTTCCATGATGAGTTGTCTTGGTTTCACTCATTTATAAGTCAAGTTTCGGGTTTGATTAGATAATGTCTAAGAGTTAGATCATCATTTCAAGTCATAAGATGATTGGTTAGTCTTGTTCAAGGTCAAGTCAGTTTTGTCACATTATTATCCCATAGTCCTTTGTCATCATTTGAAAGGGTGAGTCTTAAGTTGTTACATTATGTCTCTAAAGAGTCACGAGAGCATGATACAACATGTACTAAAGGTTACTTAGTATTTCTAATTCAATTTGTACCTTTAAAGGACTTACAACCAATCAATTTAAATTATGTTGCAAAACCTCCTAGCATTTCAAAGCGACCCAAATGTCAATGTCAAATCACTGTAGAATTAACCTATCTCCATAATGACTAGTCAATCATGAGAGTCAGTAATGGGAGTCATTGTTGTCCTTGTCCATTGGTTTTATGGGGTCATGTTTTATTTCCTTTTTTTTTCAAATCATCAAAATTCTAGTTTGTTGTGAAACTGTAGCTCGCTGTGAAAATTCCTATTTGCTGCAAAAGTTCAATCTGCTACTAAATTATAGATCTTTGTTTAATCCTTGGAATCCATTGAATATTTTTTTTCTATTACATATTTCTTAGTTTCTTTAACTCTATGCTATCAAAACTTTTCTATCCTTGTTTGCTGCTAAACTCTTATTCACTGTTCAAAATCCAGTTTGTTGTGAAATTTATGTCTAGTTTTCTATGAAATTTCTTATTGCTAAAGCCTTGTCTCTTATTTCTTGTACGCTTATTAATCCTTGCTACCACCTAAACCCACCATCATCATATTACTCTCCACCAAAAACCATGGAACATGACAAGCATGCCAAGCAAAAGAAGAAGATATACAAGGGAGTTGATATAGTGAGGTTCGAACCCCAAGGTCTGCAATTAATGGATTCAAATCCCATCTTCAAAGAATATTTTCAAATAGTGGGATTCCTCACCTTTTTCTTAAATATGAAAGGAGGTCACATGGAGGTAGCTAAAAAAAATTCCATGAATTTTAATGGATTCAAAACAAGAGCTCGATCATTGAAATATCAGGTCACATAGAAGACAATTGCAACAACTACAGAAATGCCCCTGCAAGGTGAAAGATGTTTTGAGGGGATGGCTCTGGATTCTTCATACTTTAATGATTATTTTTAGCCAGAATATAAAAACAGAAACATGTCGAAAGGGGTGCCTAGTAATCATATGCTAGAACACCATGACAAGTTGATGCGAGTAATCTAGAGATATTTCACTTGTGATGGACGTTTCAACATGGTATACCTATACCATATCAAACTACTCATGCATTTCATAGGTAAGAAATATATAAATATTCCATATTATCTTTGTAGAATCTTGGAGAAGATGGATAACAAAGAACAAGTGAGTTCTAATCAAGTCGAACCTAGTCTCTTTCATTTTGATCTTATCAAACTTTTAGTCGTTGAGGAGCTTGGGAAAACAAATCTAGAATGGGCTCCCTTTTGTCTACAACAGGGTTTTGTGCAGAGGCCACCAGTTCTCCACCATCTAAGGGAAGTACCCCTTCCAAAAATGATAAAGAAGTCTCTATCATTTTGAAAAGAAAAAGAGGAAAAGATAAAGAACAAGAGCCTATTGTAATTGAAACCCATGAGACTACAACCATAATTTCTTTCAGTAAAGGATCTAAGGAGAAGGAAAGGGGCAAAGAGACATTAAAAAATTATATAAAGACAACTATAAACATTGAATAAACCCTTGATAGTAAGAAAGGAAATATGAAAGGAAAAAATCTCCTTTTCACTCCTGAAGCAACAAAAATGGAAAAACCCAAGAGACCCCTAACTAGGTCAGTTGTGAAAAAATTAATCCATGTAGATGAAGCATCTCTCTGTCATGAAGTTGAGGATATTGTGGAAGTACAAACTCCACCAAGTAAAAAAGTGATGTTCAGTCCAGAATTACTTGACAAAGAAAAACCTAGTAGACTTGTGACCAAATCAACAACAAGGAGACAAACTCATGATGAAGAGACCAGACCTGAGATACATGTTCAGTGTGTTGTTGAAAACGTTTTTGAAGCTCAATCTCCTTCAGAAAAATATAACATGACAATTAAAATACTCAAGAAATAGTTAAAGGAATCTCATGATGTGATTGTACAACTGAGGGAAGAAAATAGACAAATGAAAAGAAAGATAGCATAATACTCATATTTGTGTGAAGGAGCCTTGGAAAACAACAAGAAGATGGTTGAGAGGTTGCTTCCCCTACATAGACAAGTTCAAAAATTGTATATACAAAATAGAACTATACAGGAAAAGGAAAGATTAAGGAAGGAACAAACTACAAAGAAGAATCTGAATTTGTTGGCTCAAGTTGCAGTGGAATGATTTGGTAATACTCATGATATATCATGTTTTTTGTTTTTTTGTGAGGTTTCCTAAATTTTGGAGATGCTAGATCAAACCTAGAGAAATTTTTCAACATCAACAGTCGGGAACAAGGATTTCACAACTTTACCATATTTGTTGTGGAACTGCTGAACATGGAGAATTCACAAAAAGTCTCATGGTCATTGTGAAATCACACAATCAACCCATGTCAAAGAATATTCAACATCCATATGTGATGAGTTTGTCAAGTCATTATCAAAATCGACAGATAAACTGTTTTTCCATTAAATATATGTAATCGAAATATGTTATGGTTGTATGAATTAGTCAAGAATTTAAACCCTAAAATATAGGACTATGTGGAAATTAGTTAGTAATCAGTTGTAATAAGTTGTAACTCCTTCTAGAATGAGAAACCCTAATGATTTCTACTCTATTGAGTTAGAATGAGAAACCCTAAAGATTTTGACATTGTGTATTCAGTTTTGGTGTTAATGAAAAGATTTTGAGAAAAAATTCTTGGACATTTTGTCTCAGAGATTCTTGTTTTGGTAATCTGTATTGTGTTCTCTTCGTTAATTTTTTCCATCTCATTTATCATTATGTTTATTATTATATTTTGAATGGATGATTATAGATATATAATTCATCGTTGATGTTATTTATGTCACATCTACATTAATCTTCTGATATTGTAACATAATTCATCCACAGAAAGGTGCTTTGTTATAATTGATGTGTTTCTTTCGTCTCACCACCATACTACAATAACTATGATAACTCGAAGACTGCTAGCTACCTAGCCTTTGAAGTGCATTTTTTCATATTATCTAGTTTTGAAAGATTTAATTTGACAAAACTTTATTATGACTCCATGCCCAATGGGTGTTTCACTCAACCATACCACCATATTATGAAAACCTCACTTAACTGAAGATCTAGCCATTGTGCTTATTAAATAACCAGTATTTTCTGTGGATGAGTTATCAAAGGGAGCCCTCTTTAGGTTGGAATGTCTAGCCTTCAATCCACAAGTTGGTTTGTGGTTACCTCTGGGTTTTCCTTCCACATCCAAGGAAAATTATAGAGTGATAACATAACCATTATAGAACAGAAAAATGTCATCCATAAAAAATAAATGAGATAAATATAGAGATCCACCTATCTTAATCCATTTGAATGACCCTAATCTCCTTGCCTCCAACAAATCCTTACTCAAACCCTCAACCACTATGAGAAAAAGCATGATTTCTAGAAGGTACCCCTTGCTAGTCCTAAAGAATTATAAAGTTGAGCTATTTATTAAAGAAAAAAAGACACTAAAGTAACACAACTCATTATGCAGTTAGAAAAGTGAAAAAAATAACCAAATAAATTAGCTTCATTCTTAAGTACAACCAACCAAACCTATCATAAGCCTTTGAAATATCTATTTTAACCACCATAGCTTGCAATCCTTGGGTGTTGATTGAATGAAGGCCTTCCTATGCTAATCTAATGGATTCATGGATATTACTACCTAATAGAAAACCAAACTATTCATTAGACATGGAGATAGATAATATATTATTTACCCTCGTATCAATGAATTTGTCCATAATATTATAAATGCAATTACATAGAGAAATTGATCCAGGTGGTTATTGGTGGCCACCCACCTATTCCAAATTCCAATTGGCTCATCTTGAAAGTTTTCATTTCAACACGTTTCTTTGTAATGGAGACATTTCTTTGTATTTATGGATTATGTAGTTACAGGGTTTTCCTGGAGATTTACACAACATCGAGGTGGTTATTGGTGTCCTCCCACCTATTCCAACTGGCATATTTTTGAAGTTTTCATGTAAGTACATATTTATGTACTTCCAAGGCTGTTTTGGGGATCTAAATAGTGTTTTATTTTATTTACATATTCAAAATATGGATAGAGTCAGAGTTTGACGACAAAATTCATAGTTCTTGAAAATACCTTTCCAACGGGCTATCACAGGCCTAAAACGAAGATCGTATGCAAACGTTATGAACCCGAGAAGTTAATGTACTTAGTTAACCTAACGCGGCCCACATGACTTTTGGCGCTTCATCTCCTAGGGTCAGGTTTTTGGATGTCTAGGGTTTTGGAATTCATTTTTATCATAAAAAAATCCTTCACAACCTCATTGTAATCATGTTCTAGTGAATGAGCGTAGCCGTCACATCTCTTCTCAGAGATAAAGTTGTCACCATTCTAACGAGTTTTGCACTCTATATTTTTATAGTCTCTATACATTTTTTTCATTAATAGAAATCATGTGTTGTTGTATTTCTCTGTTTTTGGAAATTTTTATGTGTATTTCATTTTAATATCTCTATTTTCATTTTTTTTTGAAAATAATATGGATCAGTGGGATCAGAGTAGCCTCCTCTTGATTTTTTTCCAGTGCATGTCCCCAACGAGGTCTGAGTATAGCAAGTTGGGTCTTGAGCTTGTCTCTCTTGAGGAAAATTGCTCTTTCACTCCCAAGAAACCCTCTATGGCAGTAGGAAATAAAAACGACGAAGAAGAAGATTTTATTAACTTGTTGCTTGAGCAAGCTCTCGCGTGAAAGAGGGATGAAATGATGGATAATTTTTCCCACATCTTTCAATGTCAGTCGATAGAAACAGGCGCATATTTATCAAGAGACCACTTTGGAGGAACCTCTCCCTCCGAGGTACAAGTTAATTTTGATATTCCTTTATTTGAAGTTCAGATAGATGAAAATGCCTTATAAAAATGGTTGAATATGATAGAATGTTATTTCTCTATTCAAAAAAAAATTGTCAAGGAAAAGATCACCTTTTCACTCCTCAAGTCTCTCCCCCATGTCAAACATTGGTGGGAAACTTACTGGGAGCAAATTTCCACAGAGGAATCTGGTATATATGGGGTTGATCC
>ML825681.1:48571-65883 GCA_009831015.1 Picea engelmannii | reverse complement strand
GTATGATCTGAATTCAACATTTGAGGGTGAAGAGGTTTTAAACCAGCAATTCCCTACCCTAGAAAAACCTGTATATTTGGCAATAGATGCTTCATCTATAATGAACTCCTCTCTGCCTATTTTGGCAATCCTGCCATCGTATGAGAGGGCAAATGTTTTAGCAATTTGTTGGTGGAAGGTTGTTAATTTCTCACAATATGAGAAAACTCCGACCTGTTTAAAGCATTCTGCAACCTCTGTATGTTCCTCAAAATACCACAAGCCATCTATCTCGGACCTTAAAGAAGGAATTGCCTTTGACATGACTCAGTACCAACTATACCTGAAACTGTGGGAAATAAAAATGTTCGGGAGGTAATAGTTCTGAAAATAGGAATACCGTCGATACCACTTATGCAAAAACCAGAAAAATCGAGTGACAAAGCATATGATTAATAACCTCACTAAACACCTTCCCACTCTCGGATGACAAACTAGCTGAGAAATGGCAAAACTTCAGCTTTTCGGGGGCAATTGGATTACTGAAACTTTGACAGAGAACGGTTTCCGATCTTACCTGATAACTCTCCTAAGCTTCTTTGACTCAGGCTGCGTGCTGAACTTGTAGACATTTCGACAATCGACAGAGAACGCAGGATCGGTATTTTGAAAATGTGCTTTGCTGATAAGATCTCGGGCTTGTGATTATCTTCAATGATATTCAGGATTCATTACAACTCATTAAGTTTACAGATGAAGGGAAGATCTGGTGATGATGACTGGAGTACTATCACTGAAGTGGAGGGAATCCCGCACGATCATACCTGTCAATAATCGCCCTGTGTGGATTTGAAATGAATAATATAATGGATAATGCGCAGGTGCTTCGAACCTTTCGGGTGAACACCACGAACGAGCATCATCTCCCACGATGTGAACTTTCGGCGGTTGTATTCCTCATCATTGCACGGATTTTTTGACATATGGCTCGTGCGAAAGCACGAGCTTTCTTTTTGCCCGTTCACAAACTTTCGGTGGTTACCTGCCTCCTGATTTGACCCTTCATCTGCCGAAAATGAAAACTTTCGATGGTTAATGAGCGCACGGGTGGCTCGCCTAAACCACCGAATCCTGCTGTTTTGCCAATTTCTTGACTGAACCAACACCAACATGTCTTTTGGGATTAATTTGAAAAACAGACTCTCTAATTTTATTGCTAGAAATTTAAAATCAAATTTAGGGACCAACCTATCATCTACTAATCAAATAAAACCAATGATTTATTTGGGGAGTTAACAGGAGGTAAACCCGATACCTCTTCCGGAAACACATCTCTGTATTCTCTCAGGATAGGGTGAACGTTAGGGCTTGGTTTGCCACTTTCGATCGTTTTCAACACCTGTATTGCATATAGGGGACATCCCTTTCGGCAATACTTTCTTATTTGCAGAGTTGATATTTGTCTCACCGAGACAGGTTTTCGGATCCCTTGAAGGGTTATCGTTTTCCCTTCTTTACTTACACATTCTAAGGTTTTATGGTAACAATCCAATCTGGCTTTATGGGTGGCTATCCAGTCCATACCAATCAGCATATCATACGATCCCAGGGGTAATAAGTTAAGGGTTGGTTGGGTGGGGAATCTACCCAACATCAATTGGCAGGCTGGTATGACCTTTTCTACCCTTCTTTTGGTGCCAGTGGCTAACTGTACCAGCCATGGATTGGTATGTTTTTGTGGCTATAGTTTACACTTATCAACAACTTTAGGGGCTATATAACTCAAATTTGAACCAGGGTCAATTAAAACAGACACTAGATATTTGGAAATCATACCTTCTATTTCCACTACTGAAGCTTGGTGGTCAGCTTGGTTATTATCCAAGGCTGCATAAATTTGTGGCACACTCCTGGCCACATCATTGATGGTGGTAGTTTCCTGGATTTTATAAATCCTCTGACTATTCTATTGTCGGTGTGGATAGTATCTCAATAGATGTTCTTCCCCGCAACCCCAACATTTCAAAGGTTCTCTCTTTGGGTTATCAGTGTTCACTGATATGGGTCCAGAAGTTTTATTTCCGCTCAAGGAGGGAAAATTCTACTGGTGCATACTCCGGGCTGGGAATCTCATTCTTGGGTTCTTCTTATAGTTCTTAAATCCTGGGGATTTAATCCCCTTTTTATGAAATCTTGGACTATTCTTCTATTTCCATCCTTCGCGAGGTTATGCTTGATGCCCAAACTATTCATGACAATAGGTCACCTTTCGAATAGTGCCTTCTAGAGTCTTTGGTTCATCAAATTCAATTATGTCCCGATAGTCCTTAGGTAGTCCACTGATGAAGCATTGCACCTTTGCCTTTTCCGCTTTTATATAGGGTACATACCTCAACAAATCGAGGAATTTGTTGACATATTCTTATATAGTGAGTTGTCCCAGTTTGAGTTCATAAAACTCTTTAGTCTTTTCATCGAAATATTTTTCCGACAGATACTTCTTCCAGAAGTACTTCTCAAACCATTCCCAAGACAGGTCCTCTTCGTGAACCCCTTTCACATTCTTAAGGTCTTCCCACCAAATGGAAGCCTTTTCGTTCAAGTTGAAGGTGGCCACTCGGGCCTTCATATTTTCTGAAAAGTCATGGATTCTAAAATACTTCTTTAGTCCAAGCAGCTAGGCCTTTGCTTCCTCTCCCTTCTTTATTTCACCGTCGAAGGAAGGTGGTTTGGCTTTTCTGAATTCTTTGAATTTACGACCTTTGGAAGAATTTTGCTTCTTTTGTTTCATTTAGGAATAGGAACTGGTTATGCTGCTAGAAGATCCCTCTAAATCGCCAGCTTCTTGCTCAGGGGAATCATCCGACGTTTTTCCTTTACCTCTGGGGTGGACCTTTTTCAAGCTGCTCCTCTCAGTGTGGCCACTGATCTGACCATGTTTTTGAGTTTCAGGTTCATGCTGCATTTGTCTTTGTAGATCGGATAAACTCTGCAGTAAAACTGCATTAATTTATGTTTTCTTTTCTTGTTCTTTCATCATCCTTTCATTGTCGGCCTTACAGCTTTGTAATTCGACCATGGGGATCCTCACAGTCTCAGCTAGACCCGGAGGGGTCCCTACTACCCTCCTTTCGTCAGAATCTTCATCTCTATTGTGGGAGCCCTCTCCCACTTCATGGTGATTCACCATACTATGCGTTGATAATTTCCCGTGGTTGATCTTTCGCTTGTGTGAAAAAAGGGAAAAACGCTGGTTGTTAGTCAATATTTATATTTATTTATAACCAGTACATAATTCATATTTTCACATGTACACACACAATAGGGGTTTTTCATTCTTAACTTCGTCTTTTGATTAGGAAGGTTAAGATAGGGGGTTACTCCTTTTAGGAGTGATTCGAACAGAGCTTCTGCGCAACTTGTTCATGAGCCCAAGCAAGCCAAGTGTTGTAACCATGCTCTGATACCAATTTGTAACACACCCACTACGACATAATAAATTTTTCGTCTTTTCTCGAGGGACAGAATCCCCGAAATCCTACGGGGCTTAGCATAGGCTAGCTCTCCCCTTTTCTTTTCCCACCTTCATGAGATCATTGATCATGATCACAGGCCAAACAACTAAGCGCCTTTTCACATTTCGTGACTCAGCGATACAAGCGAGTCGAGTCTCTCGACTCTGTAAACCCGAAAATCTTACCTTCGAGGAGATCGACAGCTGCGAGTCCCCCCCCCTTGATCCGACGGTCCTGGCCGTATCAGGACTTCGGAAATCGAGAGTTCGAAATGCAAGAAATTCAAGTCTTTCGACTCTTCAAACCCCGAAATCTGATACTCGAGTTCTGGTATGAGATCCAATGGCTCTCGACGTTTTGGATCCAACAATTCGGATCTTTTAGGAGTTTCATGAACTGGGAGTTCATGATGCAATGACTCCAAAACTCTTGTCACTCCAATCCTCGAATCCTGATATGGAGATTCGTGTAGGAGATCAACGATCATCGTGGATTTGGATCCAACGGTCCACAGGATTTTGGATCTTTCCCCGAACTCTGACCGCTCACCACATGTCTCCTCAGATGGATGATCTAGATCCTTTCGGGACTCCTCCTTTCTGCCATAGAGCACATCGAGGTTTCGGGTACTGGGATTTCATGACTTGCGAAGACAAGGGTTCTTGCCCTTTCTTTTCCCGGGTGATGAAACGCCGAAACATTATTTCTAGTTGCTCTATACTCATTTTGGGGTTTCTTACTTCGGGGTTTCGCAAGTCGGGATTTCGGGGGATGTGATGATAGGAGGTCTCACATCGAGGTTTTTCAGGGGCCGAACTCCGAAATACTAACTGTAAACATGCTTCCCTGTTTTAGGGTTTCCGCCCTCAGGATTTTGGGATATGCGACGTCAGGAGGTCTCGCAATTAGGCTTCCCGGGAGCCAAAACTCTGAAACGATTACTAGTAGCCACGTGTCCTATAAATGGATAGTCCAAATACCTCCACGAACCCTGGGGATCTATGGTCTTGATTTCCTTCGCTACTTATGAAGATAAAAAGGGGAGGGGTTGAGGCATTAACGCCCTCGTTTCTTCCGCAAATCTAATGGTCCCGACTGACCTCAGATCTTATGATAGGATATTGGCCGTCAATCAATTCTTATCCACGCCCTGCCATTTTGGGATTTCGCGGGTCGGGGTTTCAGGACTCGCGAGTGCAAGAAAACTTGCACCTAGATACTCCGGGTGCCGAAACTCCAAAAACTCTTAATTTACCCCCACGCTAATAATTCGGGATTTCCCAAGTCAGGGTTTTGGGACTTGTGAGTGCAAGGGAACTCTCCCTTGGGTATTCCGGGTACCGAAATGCTAAAATGTTGAGGTCTATGAGGACCGTTCTCCCTCATACAAGGTTTTGAGACTTAACCTCTAACATCCTTCTTCGGGTCCTCTGGTAATTTACACCAGGTTTTGAAGACCAAACTGGAAGGTATTCTCGAAGGTAAGGAAGTGGTCTCAAAAGGGTGCCTTCGGGAGGAAATCTATCCAAGGCATCAGGTAGGACAAACACAGGAACAATCTCCTGAGAGCAGACTTGAAAATATGTATTAGTTCATCATATATATATATACATATAAACATAATCCATATGTGGTCTTTCCAATAAAAACATGCAGCCATCATTTCTGATCAAATCACCATGCAGACAGTCTTATACTGAAACCATTCATAATTTCACAGACTATGAACATACATATCAACATATAAATTTCAAGATACAAGATATAACACTTATCAGAAAAACACCAGGTGATGCAACTGCTGAGAGGGGTGCTCGTTTCCACCCAATCGTAGGCTCAACGACTCCCAACGGATTTACCACTAGCCACCCCCGAGCTGAGACCACGATGTTGCGAGACTGAGTCTCTGTTTGCTAGTGACCGAGAATGAAGGTTACTCTCCTTCTCCGCTATCACTCACTCTGTGTTTTTACATAGTTCTCCTCTTCCTCTTTCCCTCGCGTCTGCCCCCTTGATCGCACACTCTTCCTACCTTTTCTCTTTTCGTCGAGGTTGCATGTGGCATGATCTTCCTCGTGGTGGTCAGGTCTGAGGACTCTATGGATGGGCGGTTCACATCCCTCATTACTCATGAGGATCCCTTTACCTACCAACCTGGCGAGTCATTTAATTAGGTGCCAGCGAGCTGCTCTTAGTTCTCCGAGCCAATGAAGTCCAAATACGGTATTGGTTTCGGTGGAAGTTAACGCCACCTTTCTAGGTGCCTTCCACCACCTTTCTTCAGTCATCGTGGTCTCTTTTTCAGCACATCCCCCTCTCAGCAGTCCTACAATATATATATTTATAATATCATTCACATTCATCGACCTTTTTCACAAGGTCCATTCACATCACACATTCACATTTCTGAGTTTGCCACAATACTTGGCCAATATAGTTATTTTTATAGACTGGGGGAAACAGGGTGTTACACTTATCACATTCATAGTTATCATTTTTCAGCAAATGTTTTGACCCCACCAACCCCTTTTTGATTCCCTCGTCATCATGGCCCATACCCGTAGCCAAGACTTGGAATCTCACTTCAATACCTTGCAATCTAATTTCATAGAGACCCAATAAGAAGTGAGACAACTCAGTTCCAATATTTCCACCATCAATAAAAACATACATTCCTCCATCACTGCCTCAATCGAGGAACTCAAAGAAGACCTCAAACAAGACATTACTACCCAGCTTGAATCTGTCGCTTCGATGATTGGCACCAAGCTGCATATCCCTGCAGACCCCCCTTTATTTGACCCACCTTTGCATACCGAAGTTGAAACTTCCTCTCATTCCCATAATTTTCATCCCCATCACTTTCAGCGTGACCTATGCCTTTCACATGTGGATGTGACCAAATTTGATGGCTCAGATCCCACTGGTTGGGTAACTCAAATGGAACATTATTTCTCTTTGTACGACATTACAAATGAGTTGGCCAAACTAAGGTATGGTGTTCTCCATCTAGATCAAGAACGTTGGCAATGGATAAAAACTGCTCGTCAAGGGTATGTTGCTTGGACACACTTTGTGGCAGAGATTTATGAATGATTTGACACTGACACCAACCATTTAGGCTGTTTGACAAATTTGAAACAATATGTCATAGTGGAAGACTTTATAGTTGCTTTTGAATGACTAGATTTTCGTACAGAAGACATGTCTGATGCTTTTTTCTGAGAATGTTTTATCAGTGGCCTCAAGGATGAGATTCGTGCCCATGTCCTCATGGATCGGCCTCAGAGCTAGGTAGAGGATACTAAAAGAGATAAGGAAGGACAATGGGTTGTCTCTTCTCAAAACCGGAAGCCCTCTTTTATTCCTCGCACTAAACTAATAAATCCCACTCCTCCTACTCCATTAAAGATCCAAAAACTGACAAGGGCCGAAATGGATAAATGCCAACTCAAAAGCCTTTGTTATAATTGTGATGAAAAATATTTTCCGGGACACAAGTGTAAGGAATAAAATCTTTTTATGGCCATCTCAAAGGATGTTTCGGAAGAGGATGTTGAAGCTCCGCTTGTGTCAGTGTCACCTGAGCCCACTAACATAACCCCTTCCTCAGACCCTCTCGAAGTCGAACCAGTCATTTCCCTAAATGATCTCACTGGCTTCTCTACTCCCTAAACCCTCAAGCTAATTGGCTACATCAAGAATAGGAAGGTCATCATTCTTGTTGATAGTGGAAGCACCCATAATTTTATTCATCACCGCATTGCCCAAGAAATTAATTGTTATATCCGTGCAGTCAATAATTTCCAAATCATGATTGCCAATGGTGATTCCATGAAATGTGGAGGGAATTGTGAAAATGTGTGTCTCCAAATTGGTGACTACCACCTTAAATCTCATATGTTTGCTATCGACATGGGCAATTGTGACATTGTTTTGGGTGTAGACTGGTTAAGGACTTTGGGTCCCATTCTCATGGATTTTAAGGAATTAACCATGCAATTCGACCAGGAAGACCAACAATATAAGTTCCAAGGAATCACCATCAATTCCCTTGAGATCATTAGTTCTCATCGCATGGAAACGATACTAAAAAAATGTCATTCTGGCATTATTTCCCAACTCCATTCCATACAAGCAACTGAGACACCCTCTGTGCCATAGGACCTCCAATCCATCCTCTCTAAACATCAAGTGGTTTTTTCCACTCCCCAGGGACTCCCTCCTTCCCATGGTGTTCATGATCATTCCATTCCCCTTGTCCTAGAAATCCTTCCTTCCAATATTTGTCCCTATCGTCACCCCTTTTCCCCAAAAAATGAAATTGAGAAAATGGTTCAAGAACGGCTTAACGCAGGTGTTATCCACCCTAGTACGAGCCTGTACTCTTCTCCTGTGGTCATGGTCCTTAAGAAAGAAGGTTCTTGGAGCATGTGTCCTGACTTCCGAGCCCTCAACAAACTCACCATTAAAGACAAATTTCTCATTCATGTCATTGATGACCTCTTGGATGAATTGCGTGGCGCCCAGTTCTTTACTAAACTTGATCTTCGTTCTGGCTACCACCAGTTCTGTATGAAAGAGGAAGACATTCCTAGGATTTCCTTTAGAACTCATGAGGGCCACTACGAGTTTTTGGTCATGCCCTTTGGCTTGTGTAATGCTCCCTCCACTTTCCAAACCCTCATGAATCATGTCTTCCGTCCTTTTCTCTATCATTTTGTCTTAGTTTTCTTTGATGATATCCTCATCTATAGAAAAACATGGACATACCATCTTACTCATGTGGATTGAGTTCTCCATCTACTCTCTCAGCACCAACTTTTCCTAAAACAATCTAAATGTTATTTTGGTGCCTCGAAATTTGAGTACTTAGGTCATCTTGTTGGCAAGGCTGAAGTCAGGGTGGATCCTAAAAATATTGAAGCTATGCAAGATTGGCCTCACCCAAAGACTCTCAAAATATTGCATGTATTTCTGGGCTTAATAGGTTATTATCGTAAGTTTTTTAAGAATTATGGAAAGATTGTGGCACCTCTCACTGCACTCCTTAAAAAAAATTCTTTCACTTGGACTCCAACAACTGCTCAAGATTTTCAAACCTTGAATATGGCCATGTGCACCACTCCAGTCCTAGCCCTTCCTGATTTTACAAATACCTTTGTCCTAAAATGTGATGTTTCAGGGAAAGGAATTGGCGATGTCCTTATGCAAGAGGGTCATCCTTTGGCCTTTACCAACAAACAACTATCTGCACGAAATTTGGGCAAATCAATCTATGAAAAGGAAATGTTGGCTATTCTACATGCCGTTGATATTTGGAGCCCTTATCTATTGGGGAAATGCTTCCAAATTAAGAAAGATAATCAAAGCCTTAAGTATGTTTTGGAACAACGCATTTCCTCCCCAGAGCAACAAAAATGGGTGACTAAGCTCTTTGGATATGATTATGAGATCATTTACAAGAAAAGCAAAGACAATGTGGTTGCGGATGCATTTTCCTGAAAATATGAATATGAAGGGTCCCTTTTTTGTCTCTCCTTCATTGTACCAGATTGGCTCCAAGTTGTTCGCCAGGAATGGCTACACGATCCCAAAAGTTCGCATATGATACAACAATTGTAGTCCAATTCTCCAGTTTCCCCAGGGTACTCTTGGCTCCATGATGAGCTTCGATAGAAAGGCCCTTTGTATTTAAGTAAATAGCCAAAACTTAAATCTACGGTACTTTCTGAGCTTCATGCTACACCCACAACTAGGCACTCTAGGTTTACCAAAACCTATGATAGGGTCAAACGTTCTTTTTCCTGGGATGGTATGAAACATGACGTTCATAATTTTGTGGCTGAATGTGATGCGTGTCAATGCAACAAGGGCAAAATAGTCAAATCTCCTGGCACACTACAACTGCTTCCGATTCCACCTGCTATTTGGTGGGATATCTCTATGGATTTATTGTAGGCTTATCTAAATTAGGCAATAAATCATTCATCATGGTGGTAGTTGATCATCTTTCCAAGTATGCTCATTTACGTGCTCTTCAACACCCATTTATAGCATCCACTATGGCTCAAATTTTCATGGATCATGTCTTCAAGCTTCATGGCATGCCACATTCTATTGTTTCTGATCGTGACCCAACTTTCACCAGCAATTTTTGGCAAGAACTGTTCAAGATACAAGGCACCCAATTGCATCTCAACACAACTTATCATCCCTGGATGGATGGTCAAACTGAAGTTGTCAACATGTGTTTGGAAACATATTTGAGGTGTTTTGCCTCGGAAAAGAAAAATCAGTGGCCTCAATGGTTACCACTAGCTGAATGGTGGTACAACACTTCATACTATACAGCTACCTGCATGACTCCTTTTGAAGTGGTATATGGACAAAATTCACCTTCGGTTCTCTCATATTTTCTAGGTGTCTTGAAGGTCCAGGCGGTTGACCAAACACTTACAGTTCAAGAGGCTATTCTTCGTACCCTCAAAGAGAATTTGGTCATGGCCCAAAACCACATGAAGCAACAAGCAGATCAAGGTCGCTTTGAATGTCAATTTGCAGACCTTACAAGCAAAATTCCCTCAAGGCTGACCATTGTCAAAACCTGGTGCCCAAATTTTATGGTCCTTATACCATTCTCAAGCATGTGGGATAGGTGGCCTATCAGTTAGCTTTGCCCAGTCATTCTAAGATACATCATGTTTTTCATGTTTCTTGCTTAAAGAAGGTGATTGGAGCTAAGTGCCAAACTTAAACCAACCTTCCCAAGTTGGACGAAGAAGGCTCCATTTGGATACAACCACAAGCAGTTTTGGACCAACGTGAGCATCGCTTGTATCAACGAACCATCAAGGAAGTGTTAGTCCATTGGAAAGATACAACCCCAACAGATGCCACTTGGGAACCAACTACCATTCTGCAGCAATTTCCACATCTCAATCCTTGAGGACAAGGTCGATTTTGTTGGCATAGGGGCAGACCCAGGGTTCAATGCTTCAACAACATACCAACAAAACCCTGAATATCGACCCTTTTGGCAACACCTTCGAAGCAGATGAAGTCTCACCCAAGGTAGAGACAATGGGGGTTGCAAGACTCAGGTGTCTACAACCAGGCTAGGACACAGATCTGTGATTACAATACTTAACAGAGCACTTAAACAACAATATGCATTAGTTTCTTGAATCTCATTCACATCGCGGATTAAACCCTTATTACATAACAATGCAATAATAATAAAGATCAATCACTTCCGATCACTTAACACATAGCATCAACTTGGATATAGCATTCATTTATATTTAATACCATCAAGCACTAAACAATGACATCAGATGCGTTCAACATACATTCTAACAACAACATTAAGCAGATAAATATATAAACAACATCGCACAAAGCATATCAAGACACAGGATATACGTGGTTCACCCCAGTGTGGGGCTACGTCCACCAAATTCTTCTTCTTCTTTATTAGTCTTCAATCTTCTTACATTCATCTACTCCTGTGCATAAAGCCACAGAGCCAATTGCGTCGAGGACAGGAGATCCGCGTGCAACGCGCTAGATCCTCCTTCCGAAAATTAGGTCAAGGCACAGATCCAACCCCTCAATAGCACAGAGCCTTACTTTAAACAGTCTATCTGCACAAAGCAACTTACAACCTCTTGCACTAAGCCAATCAATAACTAGTAGTTTCTACATTACATTCCTTCATATATATACTTTTACAAAAAGGCCTAAACATGGTTAAACCCATGGTCCGACATCCCATAAACCGTTACATAAACCCTAGTAAAGCCTTTGTTGGGCCCACAAGCTCGCAAAATGAGTGAGATCCCACGATCTCATCTCTGCCTGGGCGCTCCATCTTTGTGTAGAAATTTTAATACAAATTATGTATTGCTTGGATTATCTTGATCTAACAATTATATGCCACTGTTAAATACATAATCCCTTCTAGTAATATTCTTGCGGAATTTAAAACACGATCGTCAATTGCAATATCAAGAAGAAAGATCAATCACACATAACAAAGATGCTTTACTAGGAAAGCATAAAGCATAAAGATAAAAACCCCACTATCATATATTATGTATATATCATGGATCATGAAAAAATCTCATACAAAAATCTAATCCAAGAGCTCTCAGTACAATATACAATCGTCTCACACTGTCATACAAAAATTGACAAATTCATGTGCCAATTTACTGCTTCCAGACAACCTGCCTCCTCTGCGCAATCCCTGCTAATGGAAATCCATGCAATGAAATGAATCCCTCTTTCCTAGGCTGTGCATTCCTCATGGACACATCCAATGTGTGTGTGGTTGCATGAGTGCACTCGCTAATGTCACAAATGATAGTCAAACTGTCCCTTTCACCTGTTATCTCAACTGGGTCTTCATTGGATCTGACATGCATGTAGTTAACAATGGTAAATCTTCAGTTGCATGTGAGATCACTGATTGTGAATTAATTAATAATTAATTCACTGATCTCTCACTAGTGTAAGTTTAGTTACAACTAGTACAACTGAGCTTAACTCACTTAACTGGGTTAAACTACTTTACAACTCACATAACTACACATCCAACTCTGTTACAACTTCAAATCACTCAGTTACAACTAATTTGACTTGCATGTCCCACCAACCAACCTTTGAACTCGAATTTCCTATAGCTAACTTATTTTCCACTTCAGTTAACTATTTCCAAGTTCTCATTGAGAATAAATTAATATTTATTGTCCAGCTATTATTAAGGGATAATAATAGTCGACATACATCTATAAATAGAATTTTCTCACCATCTATAAATAGACATCATCTATAAATAAAATTTTCTCATCATCTAGAAATAGACTTCCACCTAAAAATAGCTTGAGGCTCCATCCTAGTGTAGGTGCATAATTTTCACTAGGATCTTCTTGTTGAATTTCAACACTCCCTCGCAACAAGAAAGGGATTATCCTTCACCCCAATCCTGTCTCTATGGTATTCGAATTTGCTCCTGGTGAGTGCCTTTGTCAAAATGTCTGCATCATGATCTTCTGTAGAAATGTACTAAAGCAACATGATCTTCCACTGCACAGAATATCTGATATGATGATACCAGATAACTATATTCTTAGATATATCATGAAACACAAGATTAATCGAGAGTTTAATGCAACTCTGACTATCACAATGAATCACTGTCGGATCTAAATGAAAACCAAACAAACCAACCAAGATATTTCTCATCTAGATAGCCTCACATGTATCTTGACGCGCTGCCATGTATTCCGCTTCCGCTAAACTAAGTGCCACAGATCTCTGTTTCCTGATGTACCAAGAAACAACTGTAGATCCGATACTAAATATCCCCCTGATGTGTTCTTTCTGTCCGTTGAGCTGTCCGCCCAATTTGCATCCATGAAGCCATGTAACTTCACCTCATTCATCTATCTGTACCATAAGCCATACTCAGATGTTCCCCTCAGGTATCTCAGGACATGCTTACCCGCCTTCCAAAAGAGCATGGTAGGCTTAACCATCGCTTGACTTAGTTGATTAACCGCATCACAAATACCTGATCTTGTGTTCACTAGATACATTAGTGAACCCACTAACTCTCAATAGACAGTAGCATCCACTACCTCTCCAGAAGTAGCATCCTCTTTCTTCTAGTTTCCTGGAAGAGGAGTATCCATGGGTTTGAATCCCTCCATTTGAAACTTACCTAGTATCTCCCTTGCATACTTTCCTTGAGACACAAAACGTTCACCATCTCGCTGCCATATTTCCAATCCAAGGAAATAATGAAGGAGGCCCATAGCCTTTATCTCGAACTCCTTTGTAAGGTCCTCCTTGCATGAGTGTATCAGCTGCTCATCATCAGTCAGTATTAAATCATTAACATAAAGAACAACGATTAAAATCTTACCCTTGTAGATCCATCTCGAACCTACCATTGATTTGTCGACCGATCTTGGGACAATTTCCCATGCACTGTTTTTGACAATGGAGTCATACTCCTCCACCATTGCATCAAACCAAGTGGAATCCTGCACTGCTTATTGAAAGGAATATGGTTCAGTCACAATACTTTTTCTCATGATAGCCATGTATCCAGTAAATCGATCAGGATACTGTATCTGTCTACACTGTGAAGTAGGGGTTCCTACATTCTCTGCAACATCTAGTCTCAATCTATCAGCTTCCATGGTGCGCTTTCTGCCATTTCTGATGGATGACTTTGCATGAGTGGCTTCCTCCACTCCATGAACCTCCTCATGTGGTTGATCCACATCTTGAGACTCATCTTTGGGAACCAACAATTCCTCCTCTGCATGCAAGTCTATCTCCCTCTCAAGCGAAAACAACATGGCTTTCCCCTCATCGAATTTTATATCCCATCGCATAACAGTCATCTTATTGTTAGGAAAATACACACGATAATTATGGGGTGTTTCTGTGTACCCCACAATTATCCCAACTTCAGCAGTCGGCTCCAGCTTCTTCCTGGCATTCTTGGTCACATGCACATAAACAAATAAGCCAAAAATGTTAAAATGAGAAACATCAGGTTTCTTACCAGTGAACGCTTCTTCTGGTGTACTCATGCCAAGTACTCTACGAGGACAACAATTTTTCACATAAATTGTAGTGTTGCATGCTTCCACCCACAAATGCATTGGTAAGCCATGATCATGCAACATCACTTGTGTTGCACCCACGATAGTTCTATTCTTCCTCTCTGCGACCCCATTTTGTTGTGGGTTATGAGGCGCTATGATTTCTCTTTGAATTCCTTCTTTTCTGCAGAAGTCTTTGAATTTGTTAGAGATGTATTCTCCACCATTATCGCTCCTCAAAGCCTTCACTTGCTTCCCTGACTTTTTCTCCACCAATGCTTTAAACTCAGAACTTTGAGAATGTTTGATCCTTCTTATGCATGAAGAACATCCAGCATTTACGAGAAAATTCATCAACAAAAATAACATAATACTTATGTTTTTCTATTGAAGAAATCGAGAATGGTCCACACACGTCCAGTAGATATTTGCTGCATGATTTTGAAGGCTCCATGATGAAGATGTACCAATCGCCTATGCCATAATTTTCCCTCATCTCGGCTCACCACTTTTTTTCCTTGACCATCATGGAAGCGTAGCCATCTACCTCCATCTTGTAGAGATTCTTAACTCGAATCCCTATCTTCTTGACTTGACCCATTGTTTTATGTCACAGGAAATCTTTTCCATTGCTGAAAACAACATCATAGCCTCTGTCCTCCAACATTGCGACTGAGACCAAGTTTTTCTTCAGACCTGGAACATGCATAACATATTTCAATTGAAATGGTTTACTTGAATCCATCTGAAAGGTAATGGTACCAATGCCAGTTGCAGTGTATCGTCCATCATCGCCCATCTCTATATGCATTTTGAGATCTCTCTCCTCCAAGTCACTGAAAATCTCCTTATCTCCCTTCATGTGGAAGGAAGCACCACTATCCAAATACCACACCGATCCCAATGCACTTGACTCCATGCATGCGATCAAGGATAATTCAAGTTCAAATTGTGAGGCAAGGGCCTCACTAACTATAGCTCCAACAACCTTCTTGTTCTTATTTTTCTACGAACAATTAGTAGCGAGATTCCCATGTTCATGACAGTGAAAACACTTCACTTTGGACAAATCCAGCTTCTTGCCTTTAGACTCAGATTTTGAATGGAATTTCTTCCCCTTCCCTTTCCTTGCCTTGGCAGCCAAAGCACAGTCCTCCTCATCATCATAATTTGATGAAGAACCATCTTTGGTGTTCCACCTGAACTCCTCCTGCAACAAATCCGACCATAGTCGTTCCCAATTTGGCAATTTTCCCCCTCCATTGACAGAGTATTGATAACTGTGCCAATTTTTGGGAAGTCCTAGGAGAGCCAAGCTCACCAAATCATCATCAATGACTATTATTCCCACACTCCCCATCTCATCCCGACATTGGACAAACTTCGTGAGATATTTTGGAATGGAGTCGCCCTTTTCCATCTTGATCTTCCCGAGTTTATCTTTGAGGGCCAATTTCCTATGGTCATTGCTGCTTTGGAATAGATCCATCAAAGCCTTCCACATTGCATATGGTGTGGATTTCCCATGGAGTTTTGAGACAATGTGGTCTCGTACTCCCTCCAATAGGATCCTTCTCACCTTTTCCACTTTCTTTTTCCATGCATCAAGATTTGCAGCGTTTGCAACATCTGGCTTAGGGACATCTTTGTCAATGAATTCCTTCAAGCCATTGTCTTCGAGTACTGCCTCCATCCTATCCTTCCAAGAAATGTATTTGGAGTTTCCCTCGAGTGCATACTCTAACCTCAATCCATTGAAAGACATTTCAATCTTGAATCAACTATAGCACCAAGAAAGTCTTTCTGCAAATTCGAATTCTATCGAATCACAAACTCAGCTTCTGCAATTTTCTATGCTCTGATACCATGTAGAAATTTTAATACAAATTATGTATTTCCTGGTGTTACAGGTGAATGCTCCTGCGGACAAGAAGATTCCCTCTTGGTCTCTAGACCCTTAAGACCAAGACATAAAGGGTGCTATAATTGGTCACTGACATCCTTTTAGATCTAATTAAGCTAATATATGAAGAGGAAGAAGAAAAGTGTACCTTTTTTAGTGGCGTTCGTCCTCACAAAGTCCATGTTGAGCTTCAATCCTAAGCTCCTCAATAGGTCTCATATAACAAACAAAGATATGACAAGCTTCCTATTCTACTGACATTGCTCCGAAATCGGATTCAAAAGCCTGACAGGGCATGAAAAATGCTCAAAAATGAAAGTGCTCAGAATTTGACGAAACCAATTCCATTGCGTCCGCCTCGTCTTCCTGATTCTGGTGGTATAATTTTTATGTCAAACGGAGTCCGTATGGAGAAGATATCGCGTTCTGACCGAAAAGTCAAACAAGCAAAAAAAATGCTAACTGGGCAGTCCGTACGAATCACACGTGGCAGTGACGTGGCATGATGGTACACCCTGGCAGTCGACGTGGCAAGTTCTGGTTGGATGATGGTGGTCGAATAGGGTGATGACACGTGGCATTTTATTATCGAATGGAAAGGTGCCACGTGGCCCAATGAAGGGCTGCCACGTGGCACCCCTATTTTTGGCTAATGGCTTTTGGTTCGTTTATCAAAACTTTTTGGAGGCCGTGGGGTTTGACCCCCGAACCTCCACATGGTACAAGCGCCTTCACAATAGTCCTATAACCAATGCGCCACATTATTTATTATGTTATAAAACCCATAATATTAATTATATTGTATGGTTTTATGCGCATAAAGGAGGAGAGGGGCCAGCGCTTAGCCCTTTGGGCTAAGCGCTTGGCCATATGGAGTCCATATAACCTTGCCAAAGGAGCGTGCGCCCAAKACTAAGGGGCTAAGCCCGAATTTAACCAATTTATGGTTATAAAGTGGGCTTTTCTAACCACTTTTGAGTTTTTAATGTAATTAAACTCATTTTTAATGCAATTAACTCATTTTTGGGAGTTATTGGGCATTTTTAGAGCCTAAATTCGTGGAGGAAGTTGGAGATGGACAACTAACTCCCCCACTATTTAACCAAGGCCATTTTGAGGCCATGGAGACAACTTTTGGGGCATTCAGAGAAGAATGATGCTAAGGAAAAGCCAGGCCAAAGCGAGTTTGAGGCAGAGGAGCTGTTGAGGAGGAGATGCTGTCGGACGATTTCTGAGAGCTCGGGACATCCGTTTCAGGTGCCGTAAGTTGTGAAAGATTCTAGAGATCATGGA